>JANHGL010021821.1:21557-45453 GCA_024611195.1 Ceyx melanurus | reverse complement strand
CCAACTGGTTATAAGAAGACTGAATGTCTTCCAGAAGGGCCTCGTATCTATTTTTCAGAGGCACCTGAGGAATAGAAGCTGGCAAGGGGGGTGCTCTCCTTCTACCATACCCATGAACTTGCCTCCACTCACCCCCTTTACTTGGGGTTCTGTTATTTGTATGAGAGAGGCAAGGCACAGGGACCCCTTAATCCTGGGTGTTAACCCATCTGCTGAATGGAGCACAGGGCATGGCTCCAGCAGTCACTCAATTTCACTCTCCCTGATACTCCTGAGTCTTTCACTTCAGCTTGAAGCCTCAAAACCTCAACTTCAAGCTGGGCTGGTCGGCTGAGCATATCATCTACCTGCTCACACCACACATAGCCATTGAAGTTACCCTCTGAGGCCAGCAATTGGCTGTGGCACTCTCTGCAGTCTATCGTATGTTCTGCAAGATTTTTAGTTTTATGTATGTGAAGCTAGCATATGATAACATAAAAAACACATACAGTGAAAACCACCTGTTTACATTGTCAAAAAATGTTTCCTTTGTCTCTGATGGTAGAATGTTCTTATTACAGAATCATAGAATCATTTTAGTTGGAAAACACCATTAAGGTCATCAAGTCCAACCGTTAATCCAGCACTGTCAAGTCCACCACTAAACCATGTCCCTAACCACCATATCTACAAGTTTTTTAAATACTTCCAGGAATGGTGACTTCACCACTTCTCTGGGCAGCCTGTTCCAGTACTTGACAACCCCTTTGGTGAAGAAATTTTTCTAATATAAAATATAAACCTCCCATGGTGTATCTTGAGGCCATTTCCTCTTGTCACATTGCTTGTTACTTGTGAGAAGAGACAGGGGTCAACCTCTCTACAACCTCCTTTCAGGGAGTTGAAGAGAGAGAGAAGGTCTCTCTTCGGCCTCCTTCCTTCAGCCACTCCTCATAAGAGTTGTGCTACAGCCAGCTTTTCACAAGTTGTTCTCTTCACCAGCTTTGTTGCCCTATTTTGGACACACTCCAACATTGCCTCTTTGCAGCCAAAATCTTTCTAAGGAAGATAGGTTTTGTATATCTTTTCTATATTAGAGAAAATGGGATTCTTAATGCAATAAAGTGATTTCTGAGTTAGAGAAGCTGCTCATAACTTTTATCAAGCACTGTGTATCTTAATTTTCAAACAATTTTTTTTAATACCAATGGTAGCATCTGTTAAAAAATAATAATAATTTATTTTAAAGCCTGAAAACAAGTAGTTAAGATTAGGATTAAACACAGAGGCCTGGAACAAGAAGAGTCACACTTTGAATGTTAGATAGTTGTTTGGGGATAAGGGTTACAAAGTAAGGACCCTCTCAATGTGGACTGAAGAATGTTTTGATGCACCACAAGATACATCTTCAAGGCACAGCCTATGCCAATTCTATCATCTCAGGCTTCTTCATAGTTTGTGAGTAGAGAAGATGTGGATTCTTGACAGTGAACCTGGGATTGAATACTGAACACTCATATGCAAACAGACTAGTCATGACAGAGTCAGAAGAAACAGAGCCTTGTACTGTCTTTGAGGAAACAAAACATGAGGAGCTGATAGTTTTGGTAAAGCATTGTTCACAGAGAAGGAAAAATAAAGTATATAAATATTTGATTCTGAACTTCCCTGCATATTTCCTAGGCAAGGAACCTTGGCATATTTGAAATTACTGACCCCTGCGTACAAGGAGCACCTATCTCAGAGACAGATTTGTTAAATTCCCCAGACAATAACTATTGAGGTGTGTGTAACTGTTAACAAGATGGACAAACTGGAAGATGTCTTCATGGGAATATATGCAGGCTGAAGTGTACAAGCTGTATAATCATAAGACCAAAAAAAAAAAAAAAATGTGGCCTTTGGCGTACATACTGTATCTTCTGGTATTAAGGCACTAATGAGATAAAATACCCTCTGGTATCTCTTTACCAGGAAACATTGCTTTACCTCATTTGAAAATTAAGACTGATCAAACTCACCAACTAAGAAAATAAGATTTCTCAAGGAAATTTCTGCCTTGGAAATTCCCTCTTTTTTACTGACATATGTTGAACATAGAAACAAAAGAAGACACATGTGCAAGATACCATTAATATTTATACTCCGGATTAGCCTAAGGAAAGAATTGATAATCTCATAAAACCATTGTTGCCAGTAAATCTACATATGTATATATTAAAAATATAATATATAATATTAATATATAATATAATATATATAATAGACAGACAGGCATGTATGTAATTCATTTATATAATTTAGATACTTTAGTTGTGCAAGTCTATCACTGGCATACTTGACTCACATTGACAGCAAAGACAGCAAGAGCAGCACGGTATCTGTGTTCATTAAGCTGCAAGGAGTCTAAAGTTCCCAGTCTTTCTCCTCACATGTTGCTGTATACTAAGCAGTGTGAAATGTATGATATTGTATGAAGTCTGATGTCACACTTTCAGTCAGATGGAGAATAAAAAATTCTTATGTTTCTAAGAGTTTTGCACAGTGTCCCCAGTCCTAAATGAATTTTGAGATTTGAGAGAACAAACTGCTACAGTCTGATCTAAAAAACCAGTCTTGATAGCTTAAAGACAAACTTTCACTCTCAGTGGATTGATAGAGAGGTGATCATGTAAGGCAACCTGTCAAATGAGTTTCACAGACAAGTTATTTGTTGATGATTTTCAAACAAATTTGAGGATACAGCAATCTACTCTTTGGCAGTTCACAAATGAAAGAAACAAAAACAGCAAGCTAAATTTGTTGACTCTACTATTTGTGGGCCTTATTATCCCTGTGGTAATGTCATTCCGTCACAGAGCTTTACTATATATGTGAAAATCGCATATATGTGCATTTATGTTCTTGCCCACATTGTTGTATCACAAAACACTTCAAAGTCACTGCACCTACCCAACGTGATGTCTTTACAGTAAATGTAGGCATCTCCCTAAAGTCCTTTATCTCAATGCATACACACCTGAAAGCTTTTCAGGACTGGGGCCAATATGCCATTTTAGCAGCAATGTGCAATCACACATGGCAAGTAGATCAGCAACTGAATGCTGTAATGGCCTTTTGATGAAGAGGCTGCCTCAGCCTCTTCCACAGCCTGTTGTACAGGGTTTGCAGTCCAACTACATATCCCCCATTCTGGTGCACCATTCCAGTGGTGACAGGTTTCTCTGTGACCATTCTGTGGCTCATGATCAGCTGGAGCCTGGCAGAAGGAAGTGCAAAGAAGCTCTGCTCTGCAAATAACAGTCTGCAAAGAGAAGCTGACGTGAACAGAGGGTGTAAATAAGATGGGTAGGAGAAGAATGTCTGCCAAAAACAACACAGGGCTCTTAAGGCCTGATTTCACTACTAAAAAGTCCAAGCCCTAGCTTCTCCACCTCTAACCAAATCAAACCCAGTTGCAGCTGATCCCTCTTACTTATTCTGTTCTTTCCTACATATCAATTTCTAAAAAAAGGTTATTCCACATCTTTGTGAAGCTTTTAAGAAAAGAGTAGTAAATGTGATTTGAAGCAGCTGAGAAATACCATTTTCCAAATACCACTGTCACTGTCATTCCCAGCACACAGGACTGTGCCCTCTGGTTCATAATATCCTGCTAGAAGGAAATATGGACAAGTAAAAAATGTTACCTGGAATAATATTTTCAGCTTTTTGGGATTATTCTTTTTTGAAATGCCCTGAAAATTCTTCTTGTGTTTATTTTTTGAAGGGCATGTACACTGTTCATGCAACCAGGTAAGAACTAGAGCCTTGAAACAAACACAAAGAAAACATGACATATGTGACAGAATCTGCTCTAGTACTCTAGCAAGCTCTGGAACATCCGTATGAGTTGCAATAGATCCCATTTACCTTCTTCAGTAGACTTTTCATGTAGTAAGGATCCTAATTGTTCAGATTAGCTCTAGGTGAGTTTTTGGCATACCATCTGTATATCTGAGAAAAATCCTTAATTTGTTTGAATGGCTCCCAGCTTCTACAAAGCTGCTACACGTAAGTTTATAAAACACTAGGAAACAGAAATATTGCATGGACTATGTTTGCTTCCTATTACAGACATCTAGAGGAGATCAGCTGTCCAGCAAATAAGGGTTAAAAAAGAGTACTACAATTTAAGCCTGAAATGCTGAAGTGTGGGACACCCAGTGCCACCAGGACTGTGGGAGGACTTTCTCTGTGATGCAGAGAAACTTGATGGCATGGAAGAAAAGGAGGGGGGGGAACAGCAAAACCTAGGGCATTTCAGTGGAAAAAGATGCTAAGGAACTGAGTACTGATTTTTTTAAATTATTTTTGTAATGCAAATCTGAAGTCCAAACAACTATTTTTTTTTAAGAAACAATATCATGCTCTGATTCCAATGGGAGAGCTAGCAGGATTCACTGTATTGATCCTCTGGGGACAAAGTTCATGTGCCTCTCATCTTGTTAAAGCTTCCCTGGCTATGAAATTAAGTATCAAGACTTCTTCAAATATGTTTTTCCTTCAACTTTTCTGGAAAGCTATTAGACCCTGCAGACATTATAGGTGATGGAACTTATTCAACAGCTTAGAAATCTTGCAGTCAACCCTTGTTCCATACCTGTATGGCTCTGCACCTACATGGAGACTTGAAAAGAGAACGAGACAGCAGATGAGGATGTAGATATTGTAACCATTGATGTATCTACCACTTTCTCTGCTGATTTAGTAATTTTATATTTCTCCCTATTTTAGTGTTGTTCTGCACCTTTGACTTTGACTGCTAGAAAACCATGCTAAATAAAACACCATTTTTATGGCATTCTACTTATGCCTTTTTTTATTGTGACTATTTTTACATAACAACAGATGTAATTTCTGATTTCCATAGCTTTTTTGTACTCTGCGGATCATATCACCTACAGGAATACTCTGTGTATCATCATTGCAATATACATCTATAGAGTAGTGTATATATACTCTGTGTATATTACAGGGAGTAATATATAGAGTGTCTATATGGTATATATACACTCTCCAGCCACTCATCCCCCAATCTGTAGCGCTCCAGGGGGTTACTGTAGCCAAAGTGTAGGACCTGGCACTTGGCTGTGTTGAACTTCATCCCATTGGCCTCAGCCCATCATTCCAGCCTGTCCAGGTTCCTCTGCAGCATCTCCCTGCCCTCCAGGAGATCAACAATCCATCCCAACTTAGTGTCATCTGCAAATTTACTAAGTGTAGACTCAATCCTCTCATCCAGGTCATCAATAAAGGTGTTGAATAGAACTGGGCCCAGTACTGAACCCTGGGGTACACCACTAGTCACCGGACACCAACTGGATGTAGCATCATTCACAACCACTCTCTGTGCCCTGTCACCCAGCCAGTTTTTAACCTAGTGAAGGGTGCACCTGTCTAAGCCACATGCTATCAGCTTCTCCAGGAGGATTCTGTGGGGGACTGTGTCAAAGGTTTTGCTGAAATCCACAGCCTTCCCCTCATCTCTCTGGCTGGTCACCCAGTCATAAAATGAGATCAGATTGGTTAGGCAGGAGCTTCCCTTCCTAAACCCATGTTGACTGGGCCTGAGCCACTGGTTGTCTTGTATGTGCTATTCAATGGCACTCAGGATGATCTGTTCCATAACCCTGCCAGGCACTGAGGTCAGGCTGACTGGCCTATAGTTCTCTGGATTATCCTTCCGGTCCTTTTTGTGGATGGATGTCACATTGGCCAACCTCCAGTCATCTGGGACCTCCCCAGTTAACCAGGACTGGTGATAAATGATAGAGAGCAGCTTAGCTAGCTCTTGTGCCAGCTCCCTAAGGACCGTAGGGTGAATCCCATCTGGACCCATAGACTTATGAGGATTTAAGTGGCACAGCAGGTCCCTAACTACCTCCTTCTGGATTACAGGGGATATTCTGTTCACCATCCCTGCCCACCGACTCAAGAGCCTGGTTGCCCTGAGGATAATCTATTTTTGTGTTGAAGACTGAGGCAAAGAAAGTATTAAGTATCTCAACCTTTTCCTTGTCTCTGACACTATGGTCCCCTCTTCATCCAATAAGAAATGAATATTTTCTCTGGCCCTCCTTTTATTATTAATGTATTTATAGAAGCATTTTTTATTATCCTTAACAGAATCGTCCAGCTGAAGTTCTGACTGAGCTTTTACGTATCTAATTCTCTTTCTACATGATCTGACAACATCCTTAGATGCTTCCTGGCTCATCTACCCCTTTTTCAAAAGTAATACACTCTTTTTTTTCCACCGAGTTCTTGCAAATGCTCCTTGTTCAGCCAGGCTGGTTTTCTACCCCACTGGCTCATTTTTCAACACATAGGGACAGCCTGCTCCTGTGCTTTCAGAATTGCATTCCTGAAGTTAGCCCAGACTTCCCAGGCCCCTTTAATTAGGAGGGCTGCTTCCCAAGGAATTCTCTGCACCAGTGTCCTGAATAGACCAAAGTCAGCCCTCCAGAAGTCCAAGGTAGAGGTTTTGCTCATGGTCCTCCTGGATTCACCACATATTGAAAATTTTATCATATCATGGTTGCTGTGGCCCAGATGACTTCCAACCAGCACACCTTCTACCAGTCCTTCTCTATTTGTAAACAGTAGGTCTAGTGGGGCACTACCCCTGGTAGGCTAACTCACCAGCTGCAGCAGGAAGCTGTCATCCACACATTCCAGAAATCTCCTGGACTGCCCCCTTTCTGCTGTGTTGTACTTCCAACAGACATATGGCAAGTTGAAATCCCCTACAAGAACAAGGGCTAGTGAAGGTGAGACATCTCCAAGGTGTTGAAAGAATGCCTCATCAGTGTCTTTATCCTGGTCAGGTGGCCTATAGCATACTCCCACCAGGATATCAGCCTCATTGGTCTTCCCCTTTATCCTTATCCATAAACATTCCACATGAGTATGTCCAGCATTGAACTTACAAGAATCAAGCATTCCTTGATACATAACACTACTTCTCCATCTCTCTTTCTTTGTCTATCCCTTCTAAATAGCCTGTAACCATCTATTGTGACATTCCAACCATGCAAATCATCTCACCATGTTTCAGTCATAGCAATTATATCATGGTTTCCCTGGTGTACAATAGCTTCTAACTCCTCCTGTTTATTTCCCATGCTATAAGCATTGGCATATACGCACTTAATTTGAGGTACAGATATCATGTCCAACACTGGTGTGACCCCCAAAGGTTTATCTCTATCAGAGCTAGGTTTGTTCCCCTCCGCCTTCAATTCTAGGGGTAGCCATATATTGATTGTCAAGAATTACATTCTATGGGTAGCCATATATTGGTTGTCAAGACAGGATTTCATCAGCCACATCAAAGGAGAGCTCAGTCCTTAAAATAAACTGTGGTTACCCATGCCTAATGCTTGGGTTATTAGAAGGAAATTGTTTTGTAACCTATGCAGAAGGCAACCACATAATCCCAGAATTACAGAGTAAGAGAAGAAATGCCACTATCTAGATCAAGATGAGATTCATGAAGATAAGATTCATGAAGATGACATTCAAGCGCCACAGAAAAAAGTCCAGAAAAGACATGATGGAAGATGAGAAGCAAAGCTCAACACATGATAAGTATGAGTGTGGATCAGGCTGGCTTGCACAGTCTGAGTTCATAAGGCAAGCCACAGAATGTAGCCCCCCTTGTTACTATAGATAGGCAGAGAAACCATCTGAAATATTTGGCAAAAGACTTTAAGATAACTTAAAAGAAAGCTACATTTTTTGAAAGTTTCCACATTTATAGTGTCTATTTCTCACAGACTTGTTTTTAAACCAGGAGACACTTTCTTTTGGGTGTTTTGGGTTTTTTCCTGCCTTGTACTGTTACTTTAAAACCCACTGTGATTCTCTCACTTTTGCATATTCTGTCTGATGAATTTCCAAGAAATACAGCAGGATATAATGAAACCTATTACCATTTAGAGACAACATTGAGCAGAGGAGCAAAAGGTGACAAGTTATCTTTATTGTGCTGCTATGTTATTCACTCATGCCAATTAGTCTTTACTGGATTCATTTGGTGTAATAATAACAGTGCATGGCATGGAACACATGAATCCTATCTCTTAGACACAGTTCAGGAAGTCCTTATTATTTTCCTAATAACATTTTAGATAATGCCATGGACTTCATTATTAGTGGCATCTCCAGGATGGTGCATATAAATGACCTTGCTTTGAATCCTGTGCAGTTGTTCCTAAATTCCTTTCATTTTGAAGAAAGAGGGATTCAGCAAATTAGGAGGAATGCTATACTGAGTTGATTACAAGGTGATAAGAGTGTTCATGAATACTACCTATTGTGTCAAATGACTCACACATCTGTCAGGTGTGCCGCATTACCCCATAGTACATGCCTTTGGTACATGTTGTGTCCTAATAAAAAAAAAAAATTGCTTTGTCTCTTGATGTCAATCATGCTGATAGATAGGCCCAAGGTGTTAATGAGTAAGCTTTAAAAAATATTTGTGCTCTGCCAAATCTCTGCATCATGTCAGTAGGCACTAAGCTAGGCAGTTGGAAGTAACAGAATATTTAGAAAGGACAGCTCTTCTTATGACTCAAAGAAAAAAAACCATGTTTTTAAGCTCTCTCTACCAATTCTCTTGAGCCCTTTGTATTTTTTTTATAAACATGATTTAACAACATTGTATCAGTTTACCTAAAACAGATTAACTCCAAATGACTTTGATACATCTTCAGTTATACTTGCCTTTACATTTTGCTAAGTGTAAAGTCTAAAATCAATGAGCCAAATTCCTGAGTTACTCCAGATTTTTTTCTGGGTAACTAAGACAGACATCTTAACACATTCTGTTTAGTACGTGTCATGCAACACTTTAAATTTTATTCTGCTATGGAAATAGTATAAGACAAGAGTCTCTAACTGTGAGATACAGGAATTGCCGTTTGGGGGGAATCAAGTGTGACTTGCAGTTTCTCAGAATTAAAACCAGAAGAGACTGCTTTGACTGCCTTGTTGGATTTCCTCCAGAATGGAGCCCAGCATTCTTCCCACATTTCCCTCTACCTACAGCACACCTTCCAAGGAAGTGCAGTCTTGCTTTCAAGACTGCAGATTGTGACATCTCTCAGCAGTTTGTTCTGATAAAAAAAGTTATCCTAGCTGCAATCTATTAAGCTAAACTTCCAGAGATTAGATCTTTCATACCTTTGTTTGTTCCTCTAAAAAGGATCTACTCATAACTACCTAGGTCAAGTGGTGCTAACTTTTGGGTTTGTGTGAAATGTCTCTTTTTCAGTATAAAATTACAAATTACTTAATTTTGACCAATTCTACAGTTATAGGAAATTTTTCTTTAACATTTTCAAGAGAAAAAAAGTACTCTTAAAATCTAATCTATTTCAATAATTTTCATTAAACTGTGAAATTATTGAAAATTATAATGAAGCAGTCACTTATTTCATTAACTGCACTACAATTATTTTTTTTAATACTATTCTGTGGAGAAAATAAACATCTATATATTAAAAACAAAGATACTGAATAAAGATTCTGATAAGCTTCAATATGTTTTTCATGGCACTATGTTTCTGTAGAATTTATGACTAAAAGAAAATCTCAGCTAAACCCAATACCAGATTTCTTGCAGTTTTCTTATTAGTGAAGCACCAAAATATACATCTTACACATTATTAGGCTGAGTCCTATATGTCATAACATACAGCATTGTTCAGTATAGATGTGATCAGAAAGAAATCACATTTAACAATGTATAGAGCTTAATTCAGATAGATCACTTTCAGAATTTTAAAAAATATATAACAGCAGAAAAAGTTTTTATGAAATAATTTATTTCTCATTCTGGTGTCTACAACCTCTTTTATCTAGGCAATTTGACTATAGAGATTCCTTTTCAGCCTTAAAAACTATAAAGGGGCTCATTATAATTGGATGCCAAATATTTCTTCCATAGCTGGTAGAAATTGAGATAATGAGAAAATTCCTGAGTTTGACTAGTTGAAAAAAAAGTGAAGGACCTGGAAACAGTTTAAAAAAAGTGAAATTAAAACAAACTAAGTTTAATTCTATCATAGTGTTTGATTGTTTAATTTATATGTCAGTTTGTTTTCTCATCTTACTTTATTGAGCTTAAAATTATATATAAAGCAGTTCTTGAAATTGTAAATGCTATCTAAATTTTAAAAAATTAGCACAGAGCATTTCACTAACAGATTTTTTTTCCTGGAAGCTGAAAATGAAAAATTCATTTAAAAAATATCTTCCTATCACTAGTGTCTTCTTTCAGTGAATCATGGTTTTCCAACAAAAAAAAAACCCAAAACACTAAATGCATTTTTCAAACTCTCATCTGCAGGCTTCTAACAAAAAAGTTCAGGTTTTCTGTCTCATTTTTTGTAATATTAATGATTTTAATATGTTACCAAATGGAGCAGATTAGTTTTTCCTCTGAAGAGCATATGTTAATGCCAAGCCCTGGGTTGATTGACAGCAATGATGATCAAAGTTATCACCTAAATTGCTTTTCTATTCATATTGCTAGTGTATTTCCCAAAGGACTCAAACCAAATACTCAAGCTACATACCAGCATTAGCAAGACTGAAAGAAGCACTGAAAATGTTTCTGAGCAGATCCTCAACTAGTGAAATTTGGCACTGCTCCACTGACTTCTTGTTTTCACTCCTTCTCCTTCTGTCTCGCTTGTGCTTATGTGTGGGCTGCTGCCCTGCCTCAGACAATTTTTTGAGGAACAGACTTGCAGCAAGCAAAGCTAGATTAACTAGGTAGAAACTTTTGAGCAACCTATAAGAAATTGAACAACCTAAAAATAAAACTAGTTACAAAATAATAGTATTTATTTGTGCCAGAACACTGGGCTAATTTCTCAGCTGCTACATTTTGGACTCTATAAACAAGAATAGGTCTTTTGCTGGAAGTGGGGCTAGACCAACTGACATCAAATTGCAATCTACTTTTATTGACTCCAAAGAGCTACACTAGCTAATGAACATCTTGCCTATTTCGTTAAATTAATCAAAATTAAGTACTACTGCATGTATGACAGTTTTGTTCTGAGAAGATATAAGAAATCTCTCTGAAACTATAGAGAACTTATTCTGTCCTTTGTAATGCTGTAGTAAATCATCTGTAGTACATCTTTAAACAACATCAGCATAAAGTGACTGTAACTTGAATTCTAATCATTGGCAGAAGTGATTTTGTATGCTGTGTTCCCACAAGTGAGGAAGAGAGATTAAGAAAGTGTGTGGTCCACAAAATGTGAAAAAAAAATAATTCGTACTAAATGTTCTGTATCATGACACTTATTTTTGTTTTGTCTTCAGTCTGATTTTAAAACTATTTTTTGCACAAGGGCATCTTCTATTTCTAGCCTTTGCTATTCAAAAATTACAAATAAAATGAAGTTGAAAGGAAGGAGCAAAATTTGAGAAGAAAATAAAAAAGAACGTAACTCTAAAGGCTATGGTAAGGTATACTTTAAAATCCAGTAAATCCTTTTTTAAACATGATAGTAAATGCTGGGGAAAAAAAATAAAAATAACCTATTATTCGACTCTTGGATTTGACTAGACCCTTGGGGCTGTGCTACTTGGTACTTTTCTTTAAAAATACCAGATGAGGTTCAAATTGAGCAAGAGCTCAGCTTGAGTTTAAGTTAACCCAGAATCCCCATGATTCAATGACTTTACTCCAGGCTGAGAGGAAAACCAGCATGGTAGATCCTGATCTGAAAAGTGCTAAATGTGTTGTCCTAGATGGTGGAGTCAGTACCAGTTATTTGCAGCTCCAGTAGGATATTTCTTTGTTTGATGTAGAATTTCTGGGCATAGTCAGTAACATGAAAGGCATGTGTGTTATGTTTTTCCATCAATGTTGGAAGTCTTGGAATCATACTGTCACAAATATTAAATTATCACAAGAAAGAACCGATACTGTTTAAATTATTCTAAACCAAACTTTGGTTTTGCTTGTGTTGCTTTGGTTGCTTATGTGTTCAGGAACTAGAGGTTTATCCCAGAAGACCAGAAATCCCTTAACAGGCAGGGTATAAGGAAATTGCCTCTTTATCACAGAAATGGAATTTGACTCCTCAGCTTGCTGCAGTTGAAGTGATTTCTATGTCATAGTGGTTTAAATCTACTAAATATAGGAGGTAACTGTTCTGTATAGCAGATGTTATATCAATAGGCAAGCTGTATGACAGAAGGATTGAGTCACTTTGAGGCAGAAGATCTAATTGCAGTTGGTCATGCTGCAGATACTTAAGAAATCCCTAAGAAAATGGTTAAAACCAGAAAGGCGGATGAGCAGAAGGGACAGAATGTATCACTGTGCATATCAGTGGAACCAGACATGTTACTGGGTTGCAGAGGCAACAATTTGTTTCATCCCAGTGTTGTGGGACAGAGGACAGAGAGCTGCTGAGCTCTCTTGCAACCAATTTTGTATAATCAGCTTAGAAAACTAAACAGTAATTGAAATAAATCTGTCAAAGGATATGCAGGGCATTATCTGTGGCCCAGTATTTTCTGAGGCAAATATAATATCCTGCAGTTTAACCTGGCACTTCCAATTCACTAAGTAAAATTCATTTTGAGATAATTGACCTAGTGGTGGGAATACCCAAAGTATCTGGTTAAAGCCATTATGGTATGATAGCCTTCAAATATTGAACAAGGTATCAAATGTCTTGATAGAGTAAAAATACCAAACACAGCAGCAGGCAGATAAGGGTTAAGGAGGTGTAAGATGCAAAGAGGCAGACCTATGAAAGGGGTCCCATGCAACCAGTGGCCACACATATCATATCTGAGAGATGAAGAAGTTAGTATAAGACCAAAGAAAATAATCCAACTCAGAGGACAGGATTTGGTAGCTCATTATAATACTATGAATTATGTATTCATGCTCTTGGCATATCTTATATAATGACCACTAATTACACTTACCTTTGGTTACAAATGAAGTTGTCACCCTCAGGTTCATATCAGGCTTCTGATTTGAGATGCAAGTGCAAACTAACAATATCAGAGTCATAAAAAGGGAATTAGAGAGTTACTATTTTAAAAATATATTCCTCAAAATAAACATTACTAGTGTTATTTAAATGTAAGGAGATAAATAAGAAAATAATGTAATGTAAATGTAAGGACATAAATAAGAAAAATATCAACATACAAAACAGAAATAGAAAGCAAAAGACACAAAATTTGGCATAAAAACACAAAGATTACATAATTGGAAGATTTAATGATACCTAACTAAAGATCAAAAAGACCAGGTTACAGAAAAAAAAACAAAAACAAAAACAAAACCAACCAACATTTAGAATTCAACAAGGCCTTATATTATTAGAGGAGTTAAAAAAATAAGTGTGAATTTAAAATCAATGAGCCCCTTTCAGTAACAACCAACATTTTTATATATATATATATATGTATATTTATATTTAAAACCCCAATATATCCCAAAAATACATGTATTGATAAAACCTAAGCATATAACTAACTGCAGAGATACCTTGGTAGGAGATGTAATAAAAGAAAATAAAACAACTGGGCTTTTTATGAGATGATGAAGGTGGATCAGTAAGCTGTTTAAACAATGTTAACATCATCTTAACATTTCTGGCAAATGCATATGGGTTTTTTGGTTATTTTATTGCTGCAGCATTATTGAGAATCAGAGACTGTTATAGTTAGTCACACTTACAAAAGACTGGCAATTTTGCTTTTCCATCTACTTCACTTCTACCTAATGGCAGATATACATGACATATCAATATTTTTTCATTGAAATGTTACACATCCAGGCACCCACACCTCCCCTGGGCAATCAATCTATCTTATCTAATCTGATACATTATTTTACTGATGCAAAAATAAAATAACCTAAAAAAAATCAGATTACGATTAACTCAAAAATTCAGACTTGTCTGAGAAATTTTATAACAATAAATAATCTGAAAGACAGTTCCCTTGATTTTTATGTAATCCTTGTGGTTATGCATTCATAATTTTAACAGTTTGCAAAGGGCAATAATTTACAATGGCATCCCTTAATCAAATGTCAGGTTCAGTTTCTGTTATATTTAACAGCAATCAAGACAGTGCACAGAAGACATGGAAAGGAAAAGTAATGATTGGTGAAGAAAAGAAGTCAGAAAATAAAACCTTAGGCAAATGAAGGACAAAGGTTACCTCCCCCAGGAAACCACTCTAAGATGGTGTGTACCTGCAGAAAATAAGAAAAGGAAAATTGTTGTTAATGAGGCCTCTATAAGAGAACTATGTTTGCAGGTGTTAAAAATTAGCCAACAGAGGAGAAAAGCATGAAGTATCATTTCTTATCCTAACAAATAAAGGCTGAGCTATATTCAGCTGCACTCTTCCCAAGGAGAAAAAGGCAATCATGGAGAGAATATAAGACTGTAAGACATTTTTGCGATATCCACAGAAAAAAAAAATGCACTGTATTTAGACTTGCCAGGTATTTAGGCTTGATCCAGACTGTTGAGGTTACAGGGTGTTTCTCTTGAGGGATTGCAGTGCAACCTGAACCAGTTATGCATGGGTCACAACAGATGCCGCTGAACATTTTATGAATATTTTGTTCTACTATATGTGAAAATTCAGCTAATAGACAGTTTTCCTGGCACTTTAAGTTACCATGTAACTAGTCAGAAACTGTAACCAGGGGACTCAGTGAAGTATATAACCCTGGTATAGGTATTTTAAGTTTATGCGTAGGAGCAGGGTAGGGTCAGACTGGTAAATTTGGCAATTCATAGTGCATGATGTGGCATGCCAAGGACCATCCCAGAAGTTACTCGCACTCACATCATAGAAGCACTATTTCTTCTTGCTTCTTTCATGCCCTGTGTGATGCTCAGTTAATTCAGGAATGAATTGTTCCCTTCACCCCTCTTTCTTATCCATTTTGCTTTCACTTGCTGATGGGGACACACATAAGCTCTTGAATCATAGCCACCCTATAAGAACACTGTCAGGTTCTATGGACAAAAATAGAACCTTGTAAATTATGTTTGTGTAAGAGTGTGACTGAGTCATCACTGATAGCAGTAGATATGGGAACTTGTAGCCTATAAACACTAATAGCTTCTCCTCAGTCCAATGTTCTTGGTATATTATTCATAAGCAAACCATTTTTTATTTAAAAAATCTGCTCATTTGAAGGTATTTTTAGGATCTGAAATGACCTCCCAACAGATATACTACTTGTCATGAATTCAGGTTAATCTTCAGAAGAACTTCAGCAGTTCCTATCTCTGAAGATGCTTTGTTTCTCAAACTTCAATATTCTTCTCAGACTCTTCAACTCAATCCATATGCAGCTTATGGCTTTTCTGAGATCCTTAGATTGCTTTCTGTTTCTTCTTGTGTCTGAACTCTCATTTTTAATTCTTTTCCAATTTATCCCTAGTCTTTCTCTCTTATGGAGCCACTGTGAGCACAAACAAGGCATCCATTAATCAAACATTCTTCTGCTACTGCTGAACAGCATGAGACAATCTCAATGCTTTAAAGAACAAATTTCATAACCAGGACCCACCTGCCCAAAAGATTTAACCAATATATTTCTTCCAATTTTTTTTTTATTAATTACCCTATGATAACCTCAAATCTAATATGATAGCTTTGAGCAAGTCTAAGCAGATGATACCAAGAAGGATAGAAGAATTTCTATCTGATCTATTACGTTAAAAGAGAAGTTTTAATGTCAAGCACAAAAGAGTTGTTATTTTTAATCTCTTACTGCAAATGTGGGTTGTAGTTAGTAATGTTCATTTCAGAGGGATAAAATTCTGAGAGCTCATTTTGGAATTTTTCTCTTGTGTGTCCTTCCCACTGCTTTGATTCTCCTCTATATCAGGATCACAAGGTAAACATTCATAAACAGATTTACATGACCCAGTGATTTTCAATATTGCCTGATTACTTCATTTCCCAGAGTCAGGATACACAATTATATTCTTCAAAACTGAGAAGTACAGATAGAATGATAGAAACACTTGGGAGCAGAGATACCTTTACTGGAAAAAATCCTGGAAAGTAATTTTCTAAAAGTTATGTCAAAATGCTATGGTGGCCACTTAAATGCCAAGTTGACTCACTATACCTTGATGTTTTAATGTAACAACACAATGTTCAGCTAATGCACACTGGAGCAACACTATGGACCAGAACTAATTCACAGTTTCTGAACTGATTCATTAGTATTTTGATTGCTTTATTTATAAAAATAATTATGCTGAAGACAATGTTCAGTCATTTAAGATGCTGGGATGAAATGCTGAAAAAGTTGTGAAGTTCCATCCTTACCTTTATCTGAAATCTGCTACATTACATTGGCAAGGTTAGTGAAGCACAGTGTGTTGTATTGCAATGAATTTTATGGAACAAGGCAGTTACTTTTGTAAATAAACTACACTTCACTAAAAAAAAGCCAATAGGAAACAATAATACAATGTAATTGATTGGAAGGAACAATGTCCTTTGGGTAAGACAAATTTAAAAATATATACTGGATCTGTAACACTAATGAAAAAATAAATTAAAGTCCAGAAAAGTCTAAATCACCTGTCAGGGTTTTTTTCTTATTTGCACTTAGGAAGTGCCACAGAAGAAGCTTTGATGGTGTACTATACAGGAATATAAAATAGATGTAACATCAACTCAAGCCTTTGCTTTAAAATACTCACATTTTACATTATAGGGAAAAATGCTGAATAACTTTTCCCTCTGTGATTTTGAAATCTACATTTTCAATAAATAAATTGTAATCAAATATATAAAAATTGGACTAATATCAAGACAGTGTCAGATTCAGGCCTGAGGTAAATAAGTGTGGTTCCACTTCTGCAATGAACTGTTTTGAAATTGGTGTACCATTATTTTTATATCAAGATAATTTTTGAGCACATTAAATTAAGTGGTAAATACACTTCTAACAAAATGTTCTCTTTGAAAACCTCCATTGAAATACAAGGAGTGGGCAGCTCATACTGCTGGGTGAATGTGATATGAATTACTTTAAGAAGATACAGTGACTCTGAAATTACCATCAATTAGAGTTGCCAAATTAGGTAAGAAAGTATAATGGACAAGATACAGAGGTGGGAGTTATGGAGATATAGTTATGACTAAAAATACAGGCAAATATGCAAATGCATCATGACACAGTACCTAATGATTTGCTTATTATATAGCATCTATTAAAATACCCGCTTTTTAAGAACTTTTTTTGTATGCTAGATCTAATAGTTGGCAAATTATTTTTCTACATGTCCCAGTAACACTGAATGACCATTCAATGCTCTATTTTTTATTATTTCATAGATCTAAAAAACTTATTGTTAAGGATCATATTACTTGGCAAATGGTATCTTACATATATGTATACTGACTATACTTGTTTTGTCAACCTAAAATTATAATTTTATAATCTATCAATTTAAACATCTTTTGAAGATTTATAACTAATAAAATCCACAACAGTCAGCACTTTTACCAGTTGTCCAGACTTCTTAATCAGAATTCATAATATGTTTTCTTATGACACTCTACTGAGGACAAACACAATTTTGCATTCTTTTGAATGGTTTTACAATTTGAAGATATTTCCTCTTCAAAAAATTTATTTAGAAAAAAAAAATGCAATTTGTGAACAGTTTCATGGCAGAAAGCTCTTTACTGATTATCAGAACTAGAAGTTATTTTTAAATTACCCATGTATTTACCCAGAAACTTGAAATACAATATATGCCCAAATTTTTGTACTCTTGGGATTTAAAACAGTAGTGTTCTTGGGGCAGAGACCATCAGAAGATTTTATTTGTACATGGTGCTTAGCACAGTGAGACCTCAGCTTTTGACTGAAGCTCCTGAGTGCTACTGTAATAGAAATAATAAACTATAATAATAATAAAGTCTGCTTATTAACTTGACAGGCAATTTTTGAAATAATGAGTCATCAAGGAAACTAATTTTTTCCCAATAAGTAATTCAGCCATTTCCTCTCATCACAGGTAATATACATCTGTCTTCTACGCTGTTTGTAGAAATTCTGTAGATGTGCTGTGTCTTCTTATGAGAAAATTGGTTCATGAAATGAACAATTTTTCTCAGACTCATGATTTCTTCTTTACTGAGGGCCAAATTGATCCTGTGTTCAATTGCCCATGTCTAGGACAGCAAGTAGTTACAGCACCTCCAGAGCAAGCCAGGGAAAGAAATTGTGATTCGAGAGAGCAGTAACCCCTTTCTCAGCCTCAGCTGCCTACTTGCTCCTGAAATAAAATAACATGCAAATGTTCTATAGTAGACTATTCACCACCCCTGCCAGCTCATCTCACTGCCATGTTAAGGGGCAAGAGCCAAGATTACTTTCACAGCCTTCCCATGTGCAGAGGACTTGAAAAAGAATGGAGTTCTAAGTGGAAAGCCTTTATTCTCCATTATTTGTCAAACTCAAAATTTAAGTAGGCCACATGGAGACTTAGTGCTTCAGTAAAAACAGATAACCTAAACAGATAAACTCACCCTTCATTATCAGCTAACAGCCTGTGATAAAGGAAACTAAATCCCCAAAAGTGGAAAAGTCAAACCCTTCTTCTACCTAATCAAAATAATCCTAAAGTTAGTTTTCTTTTTCAAAAATACGCTTTGACTTGAGACACTACTCATAAAACCTTCAGATCTATATATGGATCTTAAGCATACAATTTTATGTTGGCATTCCTGGCTTGTTTCACTGACAATATTCTATGGTGAACCCGTAACGTTTACAGCCTCTTCTTTAAGAAGTTTTAAAGTTGCCAGTGGCAACTGAAGTGTCTTTGATTGTCTTTATTTGCTATCTGGATCCATATTAATGACTAAATAAAGCAGTCATATGATTTGAGTTCTCTCAAAAAAATCACTTCTGATTTTGGATCAAAGACATGTTTAACAATATCCACAGTCCTCATGTGTCCATACCACATAATTTGATGTACTCATCATAAATCATATGCCTTATGATTAATTTGACTCGTTATGAATAACGTCTATCACTGCAGTCCTGACATGAATAATTATTTTTTCGCACCCTGCTGATATAACTCATTTATGACAAAGATCTGCAATTTAATATCTTTATAAAAATAAAGATTAAACAGAAATATTTTATTGGAATGGTATAGTCTGTTCAAAATGTTCAGAATAAACTTTTTTACATCCTAAGAATTGATATCTACTTCAAAGAAAAACATGTGAAACAGAGATCAAGAGCTTGAAGATGCGGTGTTTGCAATTACCTCTGGATCATACATTAACATGTAGGATTTGTATATCAAAATTAGTAATGGTAATTTTAGCAACTGATTGTTTACTGGAGACATACTGGAAATAACAATCACAGAAACAGAAACAGGTAATTCTGAGGAAGACAGAATGACATAGGCAGGATCAACAGAAGATGGAATGTGACCCATAAAAATGTCCAGTCAAATATAGAGATTATGAGTCAGACTAGAGAACAAATGGATAGAAAGAGAGACATGGAGGAGCTGGGAAGCTACTGAGCAAAGCTGGCACTTGCAAACCAGAGTCCAAAGTGTGATCTACGAATAAAATTATTTTTGACCAGAGCTGTAGTTTGAATCCTGTCAAGAGGTTTCACCCTTGTGTACCATCAAAAACTTTCTCCTTTGGGAACATCAGTTGTGCTGCCTTGAGTAATAGCCTTGGTGAGAGTAGCAGCATGGCTCATGCATAGAAGAGCAAGAGCAAGTTGATGCAGACTTTGTTTGTGTCTATCTGACACACACAAAAAAAAAAAAAAAAAAAAAAGTCAGGTTCTTCATTTTCCAGGCAGGTGTTCAAGGCACTAGATAGCTATTTTTGTTCTAACTTAAAGAACATGTAAGTATAATATGTGAAATGAAAAAGAACTAACAGGAAAAGTTCTTGATTTCAAAATACCCTAAAGTCTGGCAATTGAATTTCTTCTTACCAACAGAACAAAAAATACTTATATTTTCTACTTTTCCAAGAGCAAAAGAGGGATTTGAGCCCAGGTTTCCCACAGGCTTTATGAAAGCCCTTTCTAGTGTGCAAGTGAGTAAAGCAGACAGTGCCTTCTGCTGTGTGAATCTAGACTTTGAAGCCATAACAAGACATTCTGGCAGTTAGGGCAGAATGTCAGTTTAATACCATCCTGTCTTCTTTCTACATGTACATATAATGAAAGAGTAGCAAAAAATAACTGACAAATCTTCTTACCTTTACTATCACATAAATGGCTACTCAGAAAGTCAGCATATGGGCCTCTTGACCCAACCTTGCTGTAGGTTTTTCTTTCCCTCTCTTTTTTTTTTTTTCCTTTTTTTTTCTCCTACTGAAACTGCAGTTCATCAGCACTTCTAAAACTCGAATAGACCAAGCTGTTTTAAACACATCCTCTAGTGATTCAGCCTTAGTATCATGGCTCTGGTACAAATGCTGCCTACAACTGTTAAGGAAAGACAGTTACCTTCTTTCTTGGCATGACTCTACAACAGCATCCCTTCCCCCAAATAGTACTGCCTGCTTCAGTCTTGTTCTTTTCTAAGATATGAACTTAAGATACTAAACTTAACCCTTCTTTGCATATGTAAAAATAACCCTGTTATTTTTCAAACACTAATCAGGTATCCTATGTGCAATTGCAGTCTTATCCATTGTTCCTCTAAAAAAAAACCACCTTGTATACCTCCTGTGGGGGCATATTTTCTGTGAGGGCATACTTTCACTTCTGACTATCAGACACACTTTTGATTGACTTCCCTAATAGCTTCAGTAAGTTTAATTACATGTATTACTATTAAAACAGCATCTGTATTAATTTATTGTATTTTATATTGGTATATTTCCTTTATTCATCAGGTAAAGGTAAGCAAAACTATAGATCTGTCCCTGAGTTTGCAGACTCTGAAACAGCAGCAAGCTGTAGTGCCTGTTCTTTTGATGTTGGCAGAGCACCAGTTCTGAGGCCTGAAGATGAACCATCTTAGCAGAAATTTTCATTCCTGAAACTTTTGGAAAAATAATTAGAATAAGAATCTATTCTATATTTTAACAGCCTCCTATGAACTCTCACTTAAGGGACTTAAAAAGAACATGAAGATGTCTATTATATTTTTTTAATATATCAGTAGAGTTTAAAGTCAAAAAAGACCATTAGTTCAATTGATGTATTCTTTTGTAGTGCACAGCCCAATAAAGGTACTTTTCCATTGAGGTAATTACTTCTGTAATTAGACAACTCCCTGCAACAATTTGCATGAATCGTCATTCCTGTTAAATATATCTTCTCCTTTATGAATGGAATTTGTCCAACTTCAAATTGTAATCACTGATTTTGTCATTCTTTTCTTGGATTTCACTTTGTGAAGTTATTCACACCATAAATCACTGCTCAGTTTTCTTACTAATATGTATACTCTATTACTGTACTTTACTGTCCAGCATTTACTAAATCTTTTTACTCCCGATAGTGTCTTTTTCCTATATTTAAATTAGTCTTAAATTACACCATTTCTTCTATGCTTCTATTGCAAATACTTTAACAGATAAAACCACATTTGCTTTTTCACATCAGCTCAGGACAGTGGCTGTGCTATGATCAGCTAGGTCATCCTTTCCATCACAATAATCCATGAAACAGGAGAATCCAATCCTCATTTTACTACCTCCCACCCACTTACAGCTCAAAATAGCCTGGACTTGATAAGCTTCCAAGTGCCCTGCAAGGATGAGAGACAACTTTTATGCAAGGTTCAAGAAACACTTGTCATAGTGGTGAAGGGGTAAAAATGAGTATCTCAAGATGTTTAGCTCATAGGATTTCTCCCGGAACAAGCTACTGAAATGGTGATTTTTGCAAAAACAGTGTCATACTGCACAACACTGAAGTGGTGAGTTACTTTCTTAAATAGTTTTACATCCATGTAAAGTGAAAAGAGCAAGATTTAATGAGTTATGTTAGGAAATTAGCCTTAATGTATATAGAGTTCTGCTTCTTTTATAACACAGAAATGTCTGATTCATTTCCTGTTATTTAGAATGCTTAGATTTTACTTTTTTTAAAATTTTATTCCCTATTTTACATGCATCCTTTATTCTTTGGACCTGAAATTGTCTAATTCATTTTTCTTTCATGTTTGTTAAATGCACAAATGAGAGAATGACTCTGGTATATTTAATAAAATATTAAATTCAAATTTTAGGAGATTAAAAAAACAAACAGCTTTCAATTCCCATATCATGAATATCAACATAGCAGCATGCCTCGTAGTGTCAATGTCTAAGTTCAAAATGGAGGCAAAGATTCCAATCCCATGAATAAATAACTACTTGGAATGAAGAAAGAAAAGGAGGAAAGATCATTGTGTTGCCAGTTCAATAATCCCATATCACACCATGATGTTTCTGTTGAGAAAGTAGTAGTGATATTTTTGAAGTAGGTATGCACTTCTGTTGTATGGATACTAATTATTACAACTATTCCAAGTACATTTGGTAGCTTTAATTAAATATATGTATATAAAAAAGATTATAAGACCAAAAAATAAGAACTCTGTCACACAGGTATTCTTTAACCTATAATTTTATATAGTAATCAAAAAATTTTACTTAGTTTGCATGAGTTTTGTATTCTTGTAGCACTTTCACCTTCAATCATCTGACTTGTTATAATCTAGTTTCTCATCACTAGCAAGCATGGGGAAACCGTCTCAGAACACTGATCAAACTGAGTGATGGAGAAGTCTGAATCTCCTCTATAAAGACAAGATTTCTGCTTCTTCAGATCCTCCCCACATTGCAGTGTTGCTAGATTGGTATCAAAATGAAATTTGTTATTTTTTTTCGGTTTTCTTCATTCTAGCATGGAAATTAAGAAAAAGAGGAATCAATTGTACCAGCAAATTTTGCCACAGGGAAAATCTAGTGCCGATTCCATATCAATCCAGTGTTTTAAGCTTCAGAAACTTCAATTAAATATTTCCTTAAATTTCTTGCCAGTCCACAGTTGCTGCCTAACTGCTCATTTGCCACCCTTCTCAGCACAGGCAATGACACATTGGATGATCTGAAGGAGCAGTATTGTGAACCTGAATTTGCAGAGGGGTAAGTGACATCACTTGTCATAGGATAGGTATGCATGTGGAAGAACCTCCTGAAGTGCATACAGGAAAGAACTGGAACAACTCAGTATGAACTCAAGATAACAGATAATATTACTTAATTTCCATGTTAAAAACCTGAAGTCTGAATTGATTCCGTCTAGTTTTAAGATTCTAAGTTTGGTTTCTGAAGAGTTTAGCATGCGTCTAAACTGTCAGACATGTTTATAATGTAAATGTATATATAAAATTCCTTTTTTCTATCTTTACAATATCTTAATTAGACTATAGGCTGTTCAGAAGTAATTACCTTTCAGTTAAAAATATGAGGAAGAAATGTTGGTGGTTCTAACAGGGAAACAAGTCTTTTAAAAAACTTTACCTATAATAATATATTATTTGACATTAAACATTTACTTCTTGCAGACAACACATTTCTATTTTTTATAAACAATAAGGATTTTTTTTCTATTTTGAAACATCTAATAATAATTTACATATTAAGCCTATTCTGTGGAAGACTAGACAGTCTGAAAATACAAGTCTATGTGCAACATAAACTGTGTCTCTTAAGATCATAGAATCATAGAATCATAGAATGATTTTGCTGGAAGAGACCTTCAAGATCATCAAGTCCAGCCATTAACCCTACACTGCCAGGGTCCCTAAACCATGTCCTCCAG
>JANHGL010021821.1:0-13058 GCA_024611195.1 Ceyx melanurus | reverse complement strand
GGGGGATGGGGGGGTGTTGGGGTGGGTGGGTTCGGTACTGGCTTTGTACATATTTGTATATATTTCATTTTCATTTTAAATTAAATTAGTTTAGTTGTTTTTTTCTAATCACTAAGTGTCTCTCCCTTATTCATTTTCTCTCCCCTTTGGGGAGGGAGGGGGTTAAAAGAGAGCATCTGTTATCGTCTGGGGGGTTGCCCTGACCCTAAACCGTGACACCATTTTGTGACACTATTATATGGAAAGATAAGAAATGGCAGATTACTTTCAGATAGTATTAAAAATCAGCACTGTACAACCCTATTCAAAGCACTTCCCTTAAAAACTTACTGGGAAGAAGAATGATCCACACTCAATAGAAAATAGCTACAGCTTGGTCATAACTGAGGAGAGGCAGCAGAACACTGTTTACAGTAAAGTAAAAGATCTCTCCTTTTTCACCTTTTGTGACTCCTTTTTGTGCTCTGGAGGTTCTTAATAAAAAATATACACTCAAAAGATACATATGAGCTTTTTACAGTCTAGCATGAGCAAAAAAGCAGCTATTCATAGAGGCAAATGCCCAGCATCTTATATGAAATACTGCTCCTGCTGATAGCCAAGCGACATTCGGAATAGGGAGTTTGTGTTTTGGACAAAGCATTTTTTTAGAGTTACTCTGTGATATGACAAGGATAAAATACAAAGAAAAGCAATGAGTGGAAGGCAAGGACAGAGATTATGTGGTTTCATCAGAATTACTGTAATTACTAGTTTTCAGCAGTACCATGGACGTGGGTGCACTGTTCTTTATTGAATACTTAAAATATATCACCTGCACCCCTGAGAATGCTGACAGCAAATTCAGTACTGGTAGGAAGGTGTGGGGACCTGATGCCATTGGTATTCAGCCTGTGAAGCTCTCCAGTCATCACAGTTTCTTCCTCTGCTCTTGTGCATCATGTTACAACTCCCCAAGTGATGTCAAACCACCTAAAGTCACTTTCAGAAATGGGTCTACAGCAAAGCCATTAGATCTCAGGAACAGTTTTGTTGGCTCCAGAAGACTTACAGCTGGGTAGATGTCTTACTGTTCTCTGGATCCAGACTCATTTCTCATTTTCAGGCTTAGAGATGCCACAAAAAACACTTTCCAGAGAACACTTCTCTATTTTTAAAAAATGTGTTTAGCCAAAGAAACATAATTAAGAAAGCATGTTTAGACTTCACTTACTTCTTTACTTGATTTCAAGCAAAAGCAATCAAATTAGTATCTCCAAGTCATCCAGAACAATAGAGCCAGGGAAGACCACATTATGACAGTCTCATATTTTGATACTGGAGGTCCAAAAACCTCCACAAAAGATGCAGCCTCACTCACCAAAACATTGTTATTTATTGCTTAAGGAAGCATTTGTTTAGGGTAACTGAAAGCACTTCAGTGGTGTGGCTTTATATGCTTTTTTTTTTTTAATTCACAGGTGTGTTGGATTGTCACAGGAGCTAACAGAGGAGTCATCCTTGTCATTGACTCACTTGATTCTGTCTTTGGTAAATCATACAATAAGCTAGTAACGTGTCAACTGACTCATACACCATGGAATAAATTAATTTTTGTAATAATTAAGTCTTTTTTATTCCTCTCTGTCCAAGCACTAAGGGTCTTGAATGCTGTTTCCATTATGTAGCTACTTATGCCATGAAATACCACTGAAATCAATGGGACTATTTATGGAGTCATTTGCTATTCAAAGGGCTTGATTCTCTGATTATTTATTCTGTATTTTCACTAGCGTTACTCTGCTTACTTGAACAGAGTTACTTCTATTTTAGCTGATGTAAAAGAAACTAGACAAAGTTGACAAGTCTGGAACTAAAGCATCTTGTAAATAGTTGCTTTACGATAAAGAAAAAAAAATATATTTGGATAGTGCAAATAATGATTTAACAAAAAGTCCAATCTGGATTTTGTACATTCAGTTGGATATTCCAAACAAAAATGAACACTCAAAGGTAACATTATTTCTGAATCTTGAATGCTCCCTATGTGCTTGACAAATAGCATCTGTCTAGAACTAAATATTGCCTTGCTAATGTCATTAAAAGACCATAAACAGAGATCAGTTTTCACTCTGGGGAAACAGGCTTACAAAGGCTTTTGTTAACAAAGTTCTTCATTACATAATGCAAAAGTGCCCATCTTATGGGACATTACAGTGCATTTCAGTTGTTTAATTAAGTCCATAGTTTACCTCCTTTCCCAAGTACCTCAAAGTTGTGGATGCAGACCATACTGAAGGCAAGATGGGTAATCCTGATAGCTGCAATCTCCTATTTCACATCCTGACAATTTGGTCCTCTGTCCAAAACATGGGCATCCTGATTGCCTGACAGGTATAAAGGTAAACTTCTTGAAGGGTGAGGTTCAAAAGCTCCCCTTTTTGAAAATTCCAAAACAGGCAGGGAGTAAGAAATTATCTACAATTGTCTATGTGTGAGCTATTGCAGAAAACAAAAAGGCTTCTAAGAAACACCAAACTTACTGTGCCTGCTCTCTCAGATCTCTGCGTAAATGTGTGCATATTTTCAGATTTTATGCACATGTGAAGATCAGCTGTCCTGGGTATGCATGGTGGGTGGCTTGCTGTGGCAGGAAGAATGGGCTCCACAGTCATAACCAGCAAGCTTCTGATGAGCTGACTGAGCACAGTACACATCATGTAGCACTTTTCACATTGCCAAGTTAACAGCTATCACCAGAGGTAGAATTTAAACTGCTGGAATAAACAAAGTCAAGGGGAAGTATCTTGCTGAAATGTCACCTCCCACAGAGCTTGTGGAAAGCCATTACTATTGTAAAGATGCATATGTGGGATTTCAAAATGTATATTTTGCCTTAAAAGATATACTTCAAGAATGCAAAACATACAGCAAGGGCAAACTATTACCTTTCCCAGAGTTTAAATAAGGTTGACATTTTTTATATTTTGGAAACTTATTGGTCACTTTCAGATGGTTTATTAAAAGTATGGTTATAAACTTTATAGAGGTTTAACTTCTCTGCCTTACTTTGTCTGAAAGATAGGTCTATAATCTTAGAGAGCTACCAGGAGAATTAACTGGCTTACAAATTGGAAGCACTTTATCTAAGTGCCATGTGTACTATTTCTGAAGGTAGAGCTGCTTAAGCAGTAACCCTGTGACAAATTAGCTTGAGAACTGTGGGTCTCAAGGACAAGTATCTTCTTCCTTTATTCTACTCCTTTTTTTCAGGACTCTAAGGGTAAAGATACCTCCAGCTTCCTAAAGATACCTCCAGCTACCTAATATGTTTTTCTTGTGTCCTGTCTTTCATGAGAGAACAGAGGTGTCTCCACTGGGAGGGATCTCCAGCTGGCTCTGCTAAGCTTTGGAAAAGTGGACCAGCAGGGCCAGAAACCAGAACACTGTGCAATATCAGCTCTATAGGTTCCCTGGAGGATGCCTGAAGCTTGAGTTCTGAGTGGGCTGTCCTGAAAAAATGAGGGATATGCTTCATGGAAGGTTATGTAGGTCTGGGATGGTGGCCTAGTGAAGTGCTTTGATTCATCTTTGGCCCTTTTCTATGTCCTTCAGGGCCAGGGCACACAACTAGGGTCCTGAAGCACACTGGAGCAGCCTTAACCCCAGAACAGGAAGAAAGATGTTGAAGGCTCTGCATCCAGTTTATACTGTCAGATTTCCTGTTTATGGACACTGAACAAAGTCTAGGTATCTACGGAAAAGGGCAGCATGTTGCTATCCCCAAACATGGAAAGACTCAACACTTCATAATACACAAAGGGTTCATAGGATGACCAAAAAAATAAAAAAAAATTAAATAAATAAATAAAAAAAACTAGCCATAGGGATTGATGGGCTGCCTTGTGCTTTCTAGGATTTTTTGGTTTTTCCCCTGACAGATTCAGCAGCAAGATTCCCTGGTCCATAAGAAGTTTCATCTTTACCTGAGGCTCAGCTAGAGGGGGTGAGAATAAGTGAAGAAAGAGATGGCTGTAGAAGCGCCGATTGCTGGTCAGGAAGCTCCCAGACCCGATCTCAGCCCGGAGCAGAACCCTGGTCCCGGCAATGACCTGGGGCAGCTCCGGCGCGGCAGCGCCGTGGCACGGCGGGGCGGCGCTGGCTGCTCCATGTGAGCGGGACGAACTGAGCCGTCATGCAATTCGCTGTAGAGAGTTTGCTGGCGACCTTGGCCGTGACAAGTATCTCTTTTTTTTTCTGCCCTTTGCTAGAAAGGGTCACCTAACCTGTGACACTGGTGTACAGGATCCTTTGATAAAATAAATAGCTGGAATATGGAAAATGAAGCAATGCAAAGAAGACCAAGAGCCGACAATAAAGAAGTGTTACTTTGGTATAAAGCACACTTCTGTTTGAAATTCGTGACACATCTCGGGGGGAATTGTTTTGTGGGTTTCTTTTTTTTAATTCCTATCTCTTCGACCCTTCCCTGACCGTCTCGCTGAGGTGACCGTGATGTATTCGATGTATGCAATGTATGTTGTATGTGCACGTGAAAGGGCTGTTACCACGACTGTGGAATCCCAGAGCGGCGTGTATTTCCCTGGCGCTGGAAGAATTCTTCTCCTTTGCACTGGGGGCTGAGGAGGAGGCAGTCAAAGTGCTATTAACAAATTAGGGAAGCTAATAAGACTCAAAAAGAACAAAGGCAGACCAGGAGGGGTTCAAGCAGCCCTGAGCCGAAGAAGAAAGGCAATACCCAGAAATCTGGTCAGGGAAAGAGTAAAGGGGAGACCACAGGACCAAGGGGACAGCAGGGCTAACAGAGCTGTACCCTCGAGAGACCCGCCTGTGTTCTTGCCCTTCTATGTGCTCTGCTTTTTTACTGTTATCTCCGATTTGAAGGGAATGTAATAAAACCTTTTTTATCATTATTATTAAAAAGGTATTTTTTATGAAGCTAGCAGACAAGTAAATGATTGGTTTGATTTTTGTTTGACTTGAGGGCTAGAAATCAATATATTTAGTCCTTTCGTTGGTTTGAACTGAACTCACCCGAGAAAATTAGACAGGATATTCTTTTGATAAAATCGTATTTTCGTTACTTTAATTTATTTGCGCTTATTTTTCCCACGTCGGTTCTCCGTTTGTAAGGATATATAACGTGTGAAATAAACGCTTTGACAAACAAAATAACGGTTATTACTTCTACCCCCTGTAAATATGGTATAAAAATATTATTTGATCACACTACCTTTCATTTACCTGCCACGGTACAACGAAAAACGCCAAGGGCGTTAAAGAAACGAAGTGTGCTTTGATGCGAAGCGTGGATGGCCTTGATCGGAGGGGATGGTTCTGGTGGATAGAGTTGATACTAGAGCTCTTTCCTGCAGAGGAGTTCGGGAGGGCTGTCTGAGTGCCATCGAAGAAACTGATTAGAAAAGAAGCGGGACGGGAAGATACTCTGCAGGCTGATGGAAAGATTTGAGCTTACGCCTAGGGGGCCGGGGAGCTGTCTCCCCGATCTTCAGGATCCCATTTTTTCCCCAAAGCCCAGGGCTCAGGCTCCTCGTGACCAGGCAGCGACACAAGGGGCGGCGGTGATTATTGGAGGACGTGCCACGGGAACCCGAGGGCTAAGCCGGCTTGGCCGTGAAAGAGCCTAGGTTCCCTCTCTGCCCGGGGTGGACGACGCC
Source organism: Ceyx melanurus (assembly GCA_024611195.1). Taxonomy (NCBI): domain Eukaryota; kingdom Metazoa; phylum Chordata; class Aves; order Coraciiformes; family Alcedinidae; genus Ceyx; species Ceyx melanurus. The sequence goes on along the minus strand of JANHGL010021821.1, from coordinate 7,380 downwards.
ACCGCTCCCGTCACGTCGAGAGCCAGTCCCCGCCGCGGCAGCAGGGCCATGCGGAGGTGGCTCACCGACGCCACCGGACACCGCCGGCGCAGGCGGGCTTCCCCGGCGGCTTCGTGGCGCTCTCCCCTTCTGCCCGACCTGCCAGGGCGGCGGAGCCTAAGGAGGAGGCCGGCAGGAGTTGCCCATTATCGCCAGTAACCGAGAAGCTAAGGCAAGATAGATGGGAAAACGCCAAAGTGTTCTTTGAAGGACACTTCCTGTGGTGGCCCCAGTGTGCTTTAGCCTCTACTTCCCCAAAGTAGACGAGGATCTGCTTCGGAATGACCCTCGCAAAATCAAGCATACTGGTGGGACCCTAACAACCATGACAAGACGTTTAGGATATGACATCAGCGGACACCTTTCCTCTTGCAAAAGACCTGTCGTTTCGTTTCCCCTTCTCTGCGTCTGCATCGTTGGGTTGCAGAAGTGTTGTATTATCTGGGGAATTAGGCAGTCAAGCCTACCCACTTCTGAGGGAACCGGGGAAACATAAGGAACTTGGGAAAAAAAAAAAAAAAAGAAAAAGACGAACCACACACACACACACAAAAAATAAGGGGGCGGGGGGAGGGGCGGGAATTATATGTCTCAAGTTCTCCTTAGTTTATTTGCCAAGACTTCGAAGCAGGAGGGAAAAGGAGCTTTTAGCCTTGCTAAAGGAGTATCTCTTCATTCCCGACCGGAACGAGGTGTCTACGCCTGCAAGCACCTCTCTTTCGAGTGTGTTCACATTAGGTATGATGATAATAATAATAACAACTACCCCAAGAATTATAAGACAAGAGCACGTTTGACAGTGTTTGAGAAATTCAAATACAGCTGCATCGGCTTTGTCTCTGCTTCAGTCACATTTATTTCCCCGAGCTAGGCAGACAGCCTGAGTGAGGCATAACAATGAGTTTCGTAAATAGCAAATGGAAGGATTTGCTGGGTTATTGGGTTTGTAGTTTTTTTGTTGTTGCTTTGTTTTTTGTTTTGGGTTTTTTTGTGGGTTTGGTTTTTTTGTTTGTTTTTTTTTCTTCCTTCCCTCCCTGCTTGATTTTACTCGCAATCCAAATAACCTTCCTCAGTGAATATTTCAAACAAGAAATTGTGAGAGGGAGGGGACGAGGGGGGCTCATAATTGCAGGTTCCTTTTGGAGCTGGAATTAAACGCTGACGGTGCGTGTTTCAGAGGCAAGGTGCAGAGGCAGTCTCCGCTCTAACTGCAGAATGGCTGTGTTGTTACCGCCATAGCTGTTATTCAGAGCCAAGCACTTGAGAGAAAACGCTGCAAAAAGCAGGAAAGTTGTTGACCCTGCCCGAGGCTCCAAGGGTGATCCTGGCAGGAGAGAGAGCCGCGTCAGGAGAGGGGACAACAGGGACTGGGGCCCTGATCTCTCTGCTGGGACTGAGAAGCCCGACTCCGCAGTTACACAAGGAGCTCAGCGGGCTCGATGCTGCCTCTGGGCAATTCCACATTCTCACCTTCCCTGTTGAGATCTGCACGTCCCGAAGCGGGATGGGAGAGGAAATGGTCAGCTGGAAGTGACTTTAAAAGATCTTGTTAATATTTTAATATTAAAAAGGTCTGTTGAGCAAAGATGTGAGCATTGAGGTAGCTCGTTTCGATCAGTCTTGTGAGGTTGAAGTGTCCCGTGCACAGAACTGCTTACTGAGCCGTACCCCAGTGAAGGCACTGAGGATGGGATGAAATTTCTGTGCACCAGAACTCTCTTCCTTGTTCAGGTCAGGTCGCCACTCCTATGGACCTTTCCTGCTTTCACTGGGTGATAAATTTATTCCTTCCTTTTATCAAGCTCTTACTCTCACCCTTCCCTCCACCTTTTTGTCTCAGGGAAAAAAAAAAAAGAAAAAAAAATCTGTACAAATTAAAATACATTTGCAAAAGTTAGTGCATCTCTGCAGCTCTTCAGAACTTTCCCTGCCTCCTTTTCAAAGCCACCTTCCCGGTGGGAGAAGTCAGAGGAGCTTGTTTGTTTTGGGTTGTCTCAAAACTCTCAGTCTATCGCCTGTTATTGACTAGCATGCTCATCTCCTCACGACAGACTTCCCTGGGTGATGTTGTGGTCTTGGTAGCTGGATCCGAGCCTTTGAGAAATTCACCTGGTGCACAAATAGCCCCTAAAGTTGTCCGCAGAGACTACTGTGCTCTGTTAAGTTTGGCTGAACATACCAGTAACTATTATTCTTGGACTCTATTTACCCTTTGCGGCTTTAGTGAAAGCCTCTTCTTGAGGCTGGCATCGCAGCCACTATTCATGAGGGAGGGCAGGAGACGGACGTTGGAATCATTAACTTTTCCTGGGAGGGCAGAAACGAAGGGAAAACGTTCTGGCTTCGGGAAGTCTGTCACGATGCCGAAGAAGTATGTCCCTGCTCTCCGCAAGGCAAGGAACGAGACGACAATAATAGAATATAAACATGTGTTTTGTTTTCTATTAAGTCGATAGACCAGGCAAGGTCTGCCTGAAGGAAAAGATTACTTGAGCCGTTAATGAGAGCTGACACTAATATTTAAAGAGTAAGGGCTCATTTTGCTAGCGGTGTCTCAACAATATTGCTTTTTAAAATTCTTCTTCACAACTCCAGGAAGTACCCACCCTAGGCTCGGGCAGTGAGCACAAGGAGAGTGCCGCCCCACGGGGTCGACTCGGAGGGGGAAGATGGAAGAGACCGCTACTCCTGAGTTTCTGACTGGTTGTTTGTTTGTTTTTTTCATAGAAGTCTTTTTGGGAAGAGGAAAAAAGTGTTTCAATTTTTTTTTTTTCTCAGTGTCCCGTGTGAATAAGCATGCAAAAAAGACACCTCGAAGTGCGAGCACGCGTTTTGTGGTGGTATCAATACTTCCCCGAAAACTTTGGGGCGTTTGGTGTGAGGGGGCAATACAGCGGGTCTTGATACTTAAGAAAATCAATGGGAAAGCGAGTGCTGAGGGGCGACGAGTGTGAGGTGTGTTGTCTCTCTCTCCAGCAGACCGGGTCGCGACTGTCCATCCTCAGTTGGCTCTATTCAGTAACTCCGGGAAGCAGCGGCTCGGCCGGTGCTGGCGATCCTCGGTCGCTAGATGTCGCCGGAGCCGTTCGCATCGAACTCCCGCCCAGCGGGAAGGCTCCGAGAGCGGCAGCCGCCGCCGCTACCAGCCCCGCCGGCCCGGGGATGGCCGCCAGGGACGGCACGGCACGCTCCTGTGAGGCCGCGAGGCCTCCTCGTCCCTCCTCTGGGCATCGCGGGAAAGGGATCACAGAGGCTTGGCTCGGGGGTCCCAGAGGCTGCAAGACATTCTGAGACCTCTACTGAGACTCCCTCTGTTGGCGACACTGGGGCGGGGGTCTGGTGATTTGGTGCGAATTGCACTGAAAAAAGTGGTCTATGCGAAAAGCACATGAGAGGTGTAGAGCTAGAAACCTCGATAGTGTCCCCGCGGGGATGTTTCTAGTTCTGTGCTTCGCTTGATGTTCAGGGAACCAGGTGAGCACAGGGCACTGCGGGATGCTCGGTTCCGAGGGGATCAGTCCTTCGGCAGTGGGCACCCTGGGTTCCCGCGCCCGGAGCCCTATTGTTGTCTGCGAAGGCAACGAAGGAAACGCACGAAGTCGGCGGCTGGCCCTCGAAAAGGCTCCAGAGATGAGCATTTCTGTTGTGTGAAGTGCCCTCATTAGCAGTCCGAACACGTAGGAAAAGGCTGACATCTGCGGTTTCGTACGAGGCACCGGAGAACTGACGGACCTCCTGGTTCAAAGGGGAGTACCCGCCTCAGCTCCCGGCGGGGAGGAACCCACCGGTCCTCGACTGCGCCTGTGGGAGCGGCTGACCCGAAGGAAGGAAACCTCTTCTGAGATTTCCTGAGAAGCAGGGATACGACACAGTATCTCCATTTGGGACATTCACCGTCAATGCCCAGAAGTGAGAAGACAGAGGGACTCATTCTGTATAAACTTTGAGCCTGATTCCAGTGGGAGCATAAATAATAATTGTTTCCAGGCTTTCGTCCCTCGTTCACAAAATGACATATAAAATCGAAGGTGCACCGTGGGTCATTTTCCTCAGCCTTTGTGTCAACGCACCTCTGTATTTGACTCCTCACTATGCATAGTTTGTATGCATGAATTTTTCCAAGCCCGTCTAGATCTAAGGCCTGAAAGAGAAAGAAGCCAGAGCTACTTTAGTTGTAAGGAGCCGCGAGGGCTAGCGAAAGCCACCTGAGCAGGAGAGACATTTGTGAAGGAGCAGTTGGACCGCGCTGCGCTCTGCCACACGGGAGTCACGATCCGCAAGGGACAGTACAGGGTCCACACCCTCGTGAGCACACACAACGGGGACTTCTCGAGAGGGAAAGAGAAATAGATACAAATATAAAAAGAAAAAAAAATAGTCCTCAAAGCATCTCTTCTACTGTTTTCTGTAGTTTAAACTGGGATGTTGGAGTCACAACAGAGAGGGCATATGCCATCTCAGTGGGTCTATATTTGTACGATCAAAATATTAAAGGGCACGCTTTGTACTTCGATGGGTTTCCCATCAAGCTCACAGAAAGAAGCAACACGGCTAAATGGCACTTTGAAGTATCAAGTTATGGGAAAATAATGTATTGTGAGAACAAGTCAGAGTATGCTTGCATAGCTGATATTTATTAACATCATCAAAAACGAAGTAAGTTAAAGAAATGTAAGGTATTCCTTGTCACAATTGTTACACAAGGTGCCTTCAATCAAGTTTTGGTGTTTTTTTTCAGGGCTCTTTAGTAAACCATCTACCACACGCTTGGTTTGAAGAGAGAGATCTCATGGGCTGTTTTACATTTTCAGGGACTATTAAGTCAATTTTGAGATAAAAGAGTCGCTTTAGAAGAAGAAAAAGTGCTTCTTTTCTCTGGAGTTTAATGTATTTTCTTTAAACGCCGAATTTCAGAGAAAAGGTCTCTTGTAACAGATTCCTATATCATGTCAAATTATAACAAACTGAATAGCAAGAAGAAATTACAAAGCAAATATTGTGATCTCTGTTGTGGGTAAAACCGAAGCCAGGTTTATAGAGTAGTATTAACTCTGATTTTTCTTTTTTAAATCAACCGTTATTAGATTTGTGTTAAACCTAAAGACTCTTTTTTTTTTTTCCCTGTAGATGGCGTCCTTTGGGTACTGTGTAATCAATAATAATCCCGTCGTACTCAGGAGACTTTATTAAGCCTTGCATAAAAAATAATTAATAATATTTTTCTTAGTTATGTATTTATTGAAAGTGAAAAAGTGTTGATTTATAGTAAGCAAAAATGTGTTTCTCCTTCACGTGGATGCAAATAAAAACTGTTTGAATAAATAAGTTGTTTCTGAACATTTTGTTGTCAAAGTGTTAAATGTCCCCGTCATTTTTATTCAAACACTAACATGATTACAGTCAATTATATATTCACCAGTGTTCTTTATTTTAGAGTAATTGTACTTGTCACTAATAAAACAGACATAATGGATCGCTACTGTTCTGAATTTTAAAGTAATTTTCTGTAATTTGATTGAATTATACATCGTCTCCGCTACTTTTTTATTTCTATATTTTGAAATTCTATTTTCTTGCAAATTGCAGCTCTATCCCTGTTTTGTTTTTCCTGAAGTAACGAAACCTCCTGTAACATTTATAAATAGACCCATCCGCTTTGAAATGTGGAAAATCATAATTTCAACCCAAACATATTGAAGGCTCTAGGCATAAAAATCAAAAGTCCGCAGGAGCGCTTAAAACCAGAACACTTGACTCCATGCGATGTCCTCCTTTGAGATGATAAGCAGAACATAACATCGAGGAAAAAAAAAAAACTCACGAAACTTGGACTTGCATAGGAAGGTTTCATCACTTTATTGCAATTATTGGTGCTCTCCTTAGGACTCAAAGATAGCAACATATCAAGAGAAGCAGTCTAGTATCTAATGTTTACCACGGGAGAACAGGTAGAGACACGGAGAAAACGTAACGCCAATTAGAACGTTACAAGCAATTGGAACGATTATCCGTGTAGCGACCGTACGTTCTTTTAGGTGGTGATTGTAGGGGGGGTGGGAAGAAAAAAAAAAAAAAAAAAAGCAACCAAAACCAACTTGGCTTGCTTTACACCAGACAATAAAGACACAGAATGATACAGAAGTATATTAAGACGTCTCACACTCAAAGAATATACCGGGCTGCGTTATTATAATACTCCTCGCATAGTTTTGCTAAGGATAAGTTCTCAGAGGATTGTTTTTTGTTGTTGTTTTTCAAAGCCGAAAACATGCCTTTAATTTAGCAATTGTATTAACTATTAACGAAACGAGATATGATCTGGGTTGTCGCCAACACAAAAAAAATTATACAAAGGCTTTCACAAGTTAATTTCATATGACAAAAAACTGCCCACCACAACAGATAAAGTGAAACTATCGTTTGCAAACCGTAAGATTGCGTGAAAAAGTATCTCTTAGGTACACTTAGCACAGTCAAACACGAATGCTTTTTCGGCAATTCTGTAAGATAAAAAGAAGGGAAGGTGCGTGAGGGAATGCCGGTGGCGGACTGCGAGAAGCTTTCAGAGAAGCCTTAGTGAGACATGATCGACCTTCATTGAGAACACATTTCTTGGTTTTTTGCCGATTGACTGTTTTGTATAACCACAAAAATTAACTTGTAGTCAACTCGTGAAGGAGGGAAAGTGAAAAAAAAAAATTCCTCCGAAGTGGATATCGTTTTCTTAATTCAGATTTGTACAAAGACTTGTGAGCCTTTTCTTTCCCCTTCCACTGATATTTTAAAATGAGTGTGAAAATAAAGGGCAATGACATACTCTATTAGGATTGTGCTAATAGGCAAGTAGAAATTATTTATTTGTTGGAGTTTCTGGAGATACGGCATTATTTAATTATTTAGGTGGAGTTTATAACTCGATATAAACATTGGTTTGTAAAGACTCCTAATAATCATAACCTCTGTGCGTGTCTGTGTGTGCGTGCAAGCCTATGCAACTGCCCCATATAAAAGATGCAGAGTAGAAAACACACAAAGGAGATGCATCCCTGAAGAACTCTTTCTTTCAACGTTTTTGCACTCCGCATTATAATTGCACGGAAAGTCTTGTCTTCAGACGCTTCTCTTTCTTGGTCAAATTATTGTTGAGGTAAAACTACAAACCCCAGGCTTTAGAGAGGCACCGTCCGTGCTCAGTGGGAGGGACACAACTGGGATTTAACTTGTTGCCAGTCATTTTTGTATGTTTGTTTGTTTGTGCTGGTGCTTTAAAAGCGAAACAAATTCCAGAAACAAAGCCGGGGGGGGGGGGGGGGTGGGGGGGGGGGGGGGGGGGAGGGGAGG
>JANHGL010021820.1:1799-14533 GCA_024611195.1 Ceyx melanurus | reverse complement strand
CACAGGCTCTGCCACCCTCAGCACCAACCATTTCTCCTGCTCTCCAGTCTCCAGCTCCCTCTGCCACTTCCAAACCATCCCTGGAAAGTGAAGCTGACCCTTTGGCTTGCAGAGGGAAAGGAGCTGAAAACTAGCACAGGTAGAGATAGGAAGGCAAGTGCCAACCTGTTCCTGGCTGTGCTGCCACATCCTCAGCTCTTTCCTGCCCTATTTCAGTGTCCAGCTCCTCAGGGGTGCTTGGGCTCTGGAGAGCACTCAGAGCTGATCTGGTTGCCATGCTGTTGTTTGCTTTGGGCTGCAGTGTGCAGGGAAGAGGCTGTGGCTGTTTATGAGCTCTGGTGCTGTGGCCAGAGGTGGAGGAGTGTTGTGTGAAGAGTTCCATGTCTTCTCCCAGACTGATCCTGCTGGGCTCAGATCAGAGTCCAGCCAGACCTACAAGAACAAAACAGTACCCAACCACTAGAAATCAACCACCAATCCCCCCTCATGCTGCCCAGAGCTTGTCCTGAAGCACCCTGGCAGCTCCTTCCTTAACCCTGCAGGGGTTTAAACCTCCCTGGGCTGTGCCAGGGCCTCCCCACTCTCTGCAGCAGGAATTTCTTCCCCACATCCCCTGGAACCCTCCCCTGCTGCAGCTCCAGCCCATCCCCTGCCTCTGGCACTGAGGAGCAGAGGCCTCCCCCACCTCTCTGCACCCCTCAGGGGCTGTCCTGGAACCCAGCACTGACATCAGGGCCCCAGCACCATCCCTGCCCTGCTCCTGCTGCCCACACTGCTGCTGAGCCAGGATCCTGGGGGCTTCTTGTCCCACCCTGGCTCACGTTCAGCTGGATGGCAGCAGCACCCCCAGGTCCCATCCTGCTGGGCACTTTCCAGCCCCTCCCAGCCTGGAGCACTGATTCCCTTCTCAGCCACTGGATTTCTGACACATTGCAGTGGTGCAGAGCAGAGAAACCTGGGCTACAACTCCCACATGACTCCTTTTCTCTCCCTGTGCTCTGTTCCAGCCCATGGACCAGGCTTCACTTAAAAATAGTGATGTTCTCATCCTGACTGGTCTGACACAGATCCCTACTGCTAACCCAGATGGCATGGTGGGGGAGTTCTGCAGCAACTTGGGTAGGTCGTAGCAACAAATCTCTTTTTTTTTTTTGCCTCTTTTATCATCTTCTTCATTGCTTTGGGTGGGAAATAATTCTGAGATTCCTGGAATTGAAGAAGTTGTCCAGCTATAGCTTCTGGCATCAAACTAGCTGTTTAGATTTTATGATGTGCTCCTGATGTCATTAATACAGTAAGTGCTTGGGAGAGACACAAGTTGTACCTAAAATGTTTTGGAATGGAACAGGTATAATGAGATTTAATCATCTGCTGCTCTTGGTTCACTAAGTATGTCACTGTGCTGCCAACAGTCTACGTGTTGCCTTGGGTTTGGATATTGTTCCCAGCTGAAATATTCCTGTTTCCTTCCTGTGTTATCAGCCAGTGTCAAATCTTTACATGCTGCTTTTATTTTAAATGCCTTTCCAGCTTGGAAAACAAGCACATCTGCTTCCCTTCTTACACCTGATTTTTAAATATATCAAAAGCAAACAGCACAATCTCTGCTTAAAAAAAAACCCAACATCAAATATCCAGATATATTTATAGACCCCAGCAATATAAAACCTAATCAGACTCTTTCACAGCTGGAAAAGCTGATAATTGCAAAGCTGTGAGATCAGGGTGAATGGCAGCATTTCCCAGCCTCTCTGGAATGTCACATCCAGTGCTGTTCTCTCCTTGTCTCCCCTTCCCCCACCTCAGGGCCTCTGTGCTCTCAAACCCTTTCCTCACATCTCTCCTGCTCTGCATTGCCTGTTCTTTCAGAGATCTTATCCTTATTTTAAACTAACTGCTTCTTACCAACAGGAGTAGAAAGCATCTGGTAGGAGTGTTGGTACAAAGGCTAGCAGATGAGCTGGGAAGTCTCAATCAGGGAATCCTCACTGGGAATGTTCTGGTTTCCAGGAGAAGCCCAGGCTGTGGAGTTCAGGTGGCTTAGCCAAGGTGGCAGAACAAGGCTGAGAACACAGCAGAAGGGCAAACAAGTCTCAGTCTTGCTTTTTACATCTGTGTGCACCCTCAGAGAAGAAAAAAAAAAACCCCAACAAACCCAAATAATTTGGGTCTATTTCCATTTTCAACCCCCTGTGGATATTCAGCTGCTGAATATCAATGCACTGTCTCCCAGTCCCACTATGAGGGTTTGAGAGATTCCTCCAGCAACCACTGTCTCTCCATCAAAACCAGACAGCCCTGCTCAGGACAAGTTCCAGTTCCAGCAGGTGTTTGCTGTGGGATGTAGAAGGTGAAGTGATGTGGGGTTTGTTTAGATGAAGGTGAGTTCAGTGGTGAAGTTTCATGTAAATATCTAATAATAGAGGGTGTTTTGGCATCCTGTAAGAACAAGAACCTTGCACTGCACCACAGATCCTCTCTGCCAGCAGCCTGGCTCCAGCAGGGCTCCTGAGAAGAGCAGAACAGGACAAGACTTCCAAGTATTTTTATTCCAGGGATTTCCTGACTCACAAGTGGCTTTTGTGTGGTTAATAATGGTCCTTGGATTTCTCTTCCAGGAATTTCTTTGACCTCTTCCCCTTGAAGCTCTGTTGGTTCTCAACACCTGTGGCTTCCTTTCCAAAGTGACACGTGTTGAGGAGTGTGTGTGGATCCCAGCCTCTGCTTTATTGTTCCAAAGCAGTTCATTGGAGTGCCCTAAGAGCAGTTGCAGATAAGCTTTAGTGACCTTGTTGTGCTAAATCCAGGTGTGCCCTGTCCCTTCTGGACCTTTGTGGGGGTTACTGTCCCCCTGGGAGGTGTGATCACCTCCTGTCAGCTCACCTTGAACCACCAAAGAAGCAAGGCTGAGCTGAAATAAATCAGAATTATTCTGGTTGGAAGAGAGCTCTCAGATCATCAAATCCAAGCACCCCCCAGCACTGCCAGGGCACCAGTGCCCCTCAGCACCACAGCTCCACGGGGGGCTTGGAAACCCCCCCCAGGGATCCCATCATGTGTGTGGTACTGGAAGCACCACTCCTCACATCTCCCAGTTCCTCCCAGTGTGGCTCCAACTCCTTTTGTCCTCAGCTGGAGAAAACAGTTGGGATTTTTCTACACTGCCTTGGGCATCAGCAGCACAACTGCCAGGGTGCTCTGGGGTATTGTGTGCCCTGCCTGAGTGTTTCTGTGCAGCAGAAAAGGGCACACTTGGCTCTTTAGGTGCCAACTTGACCTCGTGGTGGCAGCTGCTCCAACAAGCAAGTGGCTCATTGTGAGTTGGAAACTGAAACAAGTTGTTCTGGAGCTAAACTGGAAATGCCAAGATGATTCCACAACTTCCACTGAGAGAAGGGAGAGCTGTGAATTCAAACTCTTAAAGCTTAGGAATGAAACTCAGTTTTTTTCATGGCCTGAACAAATTCTTATCTAACCCATCATTAGGTGAAAGCTTTTCCTCCTGCCTCTTCAATGCAGGAAAATGCTCTTCAGTGGGAAAAACCCTGCTCCAGAGACCCAGTGCTGCCAAACATTTCAACCTGCAGCCATCAGACTCTTCCCTGAGCATGTAGGTGGGGCAGAAAGACCCTTAATGTGCTCACCCTGTACCCCAGAAAGCTTGGCAAGGTACTGAAGTCAAGGAAGTGCTTGTGGCAGGATGGAAGAGCTGCTTTCCCAGCCTCTTTCCCAGCTTTTTGTGCAATGCCCTGGTGCTTAATGTTGCTGCTGCCCTGCAATTAGCAGCAGGAGGTGGTTTTTGCCCCACAGCCACAGATGAGATCCTGGGGAGGCAGCAATTTGCTCAGTGAGCTGGACAAAGTGTTGTCCCTTGCCTGTGAGGTGCAGCATTTTGGTGACTCATTGTGCCAAAAGAACACGCTGTTTGCTCTCCATTTGCTTTTGCTGCTCTCAGGTGGGTTGGAATAAACCTCTTTTTCTTTCCATTTTCTTTTTCTCTAGCCCCACGCTACAATTCACAGAGGTTTAAAGTTGTTCTGTTGAAAAAGCAGAAAAATTCAGTATTTTTGAGAAGGAAGAACATTTCCCTCCCCCTTTAGATCTTCCAGCAAGCACATCCTCAACCATCCACCTGAAAACCGTGGAGCAATGTGCCATGTGTCCTGCTTTCAACCCCAGAACTCTGCAGTGTGGTCCTTCTCCAGCTAATAACTGGAGCAGGGCTGCTTTCCGTGGGGAGATGTTTGTGTCCCTGGTTTATCCTCGTGTGCCAGTGCAAGGCTGCCCTCTCCTGTCAGGAGCTTTCATGTGCTCAGTGTCTTCTCTCCTCAGCTAATGGAGTGGCATCCTGCTGGAGAAGGCAGTAAATAAAAGTATTTATTGATCAAAAACATTCCTCCCAATTGCTAATTCATGCAACAGCTTCTTTCCACACTTTCTGTAATATTTGGATGAAAGCAATCCATTTTAAATAGAAAAACAAGTTAAATATCACCCTGTAAATTGATTTTTTTTTTTTCTCATTCTCTTTCCCTTAGCCATGACTGTCAGGAATGGGGGCAATGTGCTGGTTCCCTGTTACCCCTCTGGAGTCATCTATGATCTGCTGGAGTGTCTCTATCAATACATTGACTCAGCTGGACTCTCCAATGTCCCCTTTTATTTCATCTCCCCCGTGGCCAACAGCTCCCTGGAGTTCTCCCAGATCTTTGCTGAATGGTAGGTGTGAGGGGTTGTGCCAAAAGCAGAGTGAGCAGCAGGAGCAGGGAGGGGATGGTGCTCCCAAGACTCCCCCAGCTGCAGTGTTGTGTCCAGTTCTGGGCTCCTGGGAGAGGGAAATCCATCCAGCCTTTCCTGGAGATGCTCTTCATCATCCTCACAGCCTCCCTTGGACTCTCTCCAGTATTTCCCTGTCCCTCTGGAACTGGCCCCACCATGGCTCAGTTGTCTCATCCCACAGCTGCTGGTCCTCTAAGCAGAAAGACTGGAAACAACCCAGCAAACTGGTGTTTTTGCACCTGATTTTACAGAGAAGAGTTGGTTTTCTCCAGAAAATAGGTGTGAACAGTAGATGGCAGCAGATGCTGCAGGATCTTCTGCACCCCTAACCCAGCTTCTTTTCTTTCCAAGGTTGTGCCATAACAAACAGACAAAGGTCTATCTTCCAGAACCTCCTTTTCCCCATGCTGAGGTAAGGAAACCATGGAACTGCCTCTTGCTGAGATCACACAGGGCTGCTTTTCTGAGAAACACCATGGAATAGTTTATTAGTCTGTTTATTAGACTGTTTATTAATAGTCTCATTATTCATACAAGTGTGTTGGGGCTTTTTAATTTCCTTTTCTTTCTGTGATTAATTTGAGAGAGGAAGGAATGATGGTGTTCCCTCCACTCTAAAATTATGTTTATTTCAGCTTATAACTTCACCAGTTTAACTCCTTCCCCTGCAGAAGGTTGTCTGGTTTACACATGGGCAACTTCTTGCTCTTTTCAGCCTGCAGCCAGGAATTATTCCTTTTGTCTAAGCAGTTGATTTCCAAGTCTAAAATTAAGATCTTTTCAGAGACAGTCATCCCAGCTCCTACCTCCTGAGCTGAAATAAGCTTCCTGTTGTCTGCTGCAGGAGAAATACTCCTGAAAATGTGCTTTGATAGGAAAAAAAAAAACCCTTAAAGCTTCACTGAGTGCTGTGATTGGCATTTTTAAATCAAATTACTGGAGCTGGTGTCTTAGTGAAGCAAAGAGGAAGAAGGTTCTTGGCCTGGGGGGCTGGACTCTCCCTGCAACGTATGTTGAGGGGCTCTTCCCTGCAAGAAAATTAATTTAAAGAGAAGTTTCAGCCAGCCAGACATTAAATAAATGTGGCAGAGCTCGTGCCTTCAGTCAGCTCACAGAGGAAGAAAATCTCTTTATTTCCTCAGTGGGAACAGGTAAATAATTTGGTTTGTTGGTTTAGTTTTTTTTTCCTTGAAGAAAATCAGAGAGCAGGGACTTGCTCTTGCTGCACAGGCACACCACCCAGTCACCCCCAAAACCCACATTCCCACTGATAAATCACATCTCCTTTCCTCTGCATCTCTTGCTTTCTGGGGTGTCTGTGTTACCCACAGTGTCCTTGCTTTCCCTGACTGCCTGTACCCAACCCAAGGCACTGCTGGGACATTCTCATTCATGATATGTGCTGGAACTGGCAGGTTTCAGTGAAAGCACTTCCAAAAAATGAGAAGCCAAACATGCAGCTGTCAAAAAAAAAGGGATTAATTAACCCATCTTAGATGATGGGTCTTTATGTTTATAGAGTGATCACTGTGTCCTCTCATTTTCCAGACACTGGATACTCTCCAGAGGCCTGCTGCTGAGGAAATGCTGCCACAGTGTTGTTGAGCTGCTGAGCTATTCCTCTGTGGGTTTAGCTCAGGGTAATGATCTAGGAAAGGACTCCCAGCAGTGGGGAACAGATCAGCTGCCTTGTGACAAAACACACAGAGGGAGTGTGTGACCAAGGGACAAGTGATAGGATGAGAGGAACCAGCCTCAGGTTGCCCCAGAGGAGATTTAGGCTGGACACAGGGAACAATTCCTTCCCCTTGTTGCTGTCTCCTTGAGGAACAGCTCCTGCCATCCTTTTGCTCCTGTAATTCTTACCTACCTTGGCCTGCAGCCCAGTTTCAGAGGTACCTGCAGCTGCTTGTGGTCTCATCATGTTAAAATTCTCATTTTTTTCCATGCAATCCAGAGTGGGAAGAAAGAAGAGGGCAAAAATCTCCTTCCTGAATGGGACTCCACAACCTCCCAAGCAGGAGTTGTGCTTCTGAGCACTTCAGGGCCTTTCTAATGAGCATCAGAAGCAGCCACTGAGGGATGGTTTCTATTGCCTAGGTTGTTAGCAGGGAATTGCTGGAGTTTTTTTTCACTGTGACCTGCAGGAAATTGCCCATCAGGAAAAGAGCTGAGAAAACAGGGAGTTACTCAGACGTGGCTCTTAGTTATTAGTCAGCATTAATAACATGCCAGAAAGGGACAGGCTAGGGAATCAGCTCCTCATTAGCTCCCAAACCAGTCCAGCCCAGCCTGCTGCTGAAATTCACTGCTCCTCTGAGCTCTGTCAACAGCAGGGTTTCCAAACAAGGCAAAAAAAAAAAAAAGATCCACCCAGTTGTTGCTGGAGACTTGCAGCAGTGAGTAAAGAGCTTTTAGTTCCTTTAATCAGTGATCATCACTTTCCATCTCACTTCACTACCCCTTGCTTCTTGTTACAAGAAGATAAACCCAAGGATTTTGCATCTTCTCTACAATTATTTTCTCTATTTCAACTTTTCTCCCTAAACCAAGTGGTTTGAAGCTTTTTCAAATGGAATTTTCCCAGGATGATGATTTGTGCTGCCTGTTTTCAACTCACTCCTCATTCTGCTGTGCTGAACAAATCCAGCAGAGAGCCCAAAACACTTCTGCTCCCCCCTCCTTCTTACTGCCACTTTAATGGAGCAGTAGCTGCTGATCAGATCTCCTCCCTCACAGTCACTGTGCAATTTACTGGCCTGCCAGTTTCTTTCCCAACATCCACTGCAAGTGAGCAGGGAATTTGCTGAAGAGCCTCAGCAGGTTTGTAGGGATGAGCAGCAGCTCCAGCTGAAGGTGAGTGCAGTGTCCAGGTCCTTGCACCAGTCTCATCTGCAGCCCCTCAGCCATGCACAAGCTAAAGCAGCAGCTTTTTAAGGTTATTTCTCTGTGCTCCTCAGGGTAAAAGTTGTTGTGGCTCTGTAGGATCTGGAGCAGAGCTGCTCTGCATCCCAGGCAGTGATTTCTCAGGAGGAAAAGTAGGGAATTGGAGTGGAGAAACAATTAGGGAAAGGTTTTTGGGTGGCTCTTCAAGTGGCAATTTTCCCTTGATGGGGCCATTTCTGCCCAGTTCTTGGTATTTACTGGGATCAGCTTTGCTTTGCCCACTGGCTGCTCCACTGCAGTATTTATTCCAGAAGCTAATTTTAGATTCAAACTGTTGCAGCCCAGATGTTTTAATTAGAAATCTTAATTGCAGAAATGTTTTTAAGATTCCATGCACATGGTCTGCCAGAGCAGCTCCTGATGGGGTTTTTGGGGGTTTTTTTGTTCCAAATTTCCCTCTTAGAGATTAAATGGGAATTTGATATTAACAATAAGCTGCAGCAAGTGTAGTCCCCCAGCTTGAGGGCCTTGATGAACCATCTTACCCTAAAACCCTCCCACCTGGGACACTCTTGGCTGACTCTGCTGGGAAATCTGGGGGCTAAGCAGGAAGGTGAGCTGGAAATAAACTGGTTTATCCTCTCAAGTCACTGACCACAGGGAAGCAGAAAGCAGAGGGGGGTTTGTAATGTCTGTTTCTCTGGTTGTGATTCCAGCTCATTCAGACAAACAAGCTGAAGCACTATCCCAGCATCCATGGAGACTTCAGCAACGACTTCAAGCAGCCCTGTGTGGTGTTCACTGGGCACCCCTCTCTCAGATTTGGGGATGTGGTTCATTTCATGGAGCTGTGGGGGAAATCAAGCCTCAACACTGTCATCTTCACAGGTAAGTCAAAGGCAGAGGTAATTACCAGATGAATTTGCATGGGGGTTAAGTGTGGCCACATCCCAGGGGCTTTTTCATTGGAGGGGGGGAAGTTTCTGACTTCAGTAGGATCTCAGCTAAATTAGGATTGTAAGGACAAATGTAATTATGGCACCAATTAATTCATTTTAGCCCTGCAGAGCCAGCTTTTGCCAGGCAGAGTCTGCTCCTGCCATTTTTTGGTGACACTCAGCAGTCAGCTACCTACAGGGAATTAATTTGGGAGTTAAAAGCTGCTGCCTGCAAGTTAAACCCAGGCAAGTCCTCTTTGGTGCTGGTCAGGGATGACAAAGGCTCCCTCTCCTCATTCCACTGGACTCACAAACCTTTCCTCATCCCTTCTCCTGCCCTCCCAGCAAAACCTCAGGCAGCCAGTCTTGTTCCAAAGCTGGTTCTGTCACCTCTGCTGCTGCAGAAGTGCCCACCCCTGGCAGGGCTAGTGAGCTGTGGCCTGAGATCCACAGGGCAGCTGCACCCTGGGGCTGCACCAATCATTAGCAGAGTATTTAAGAGACAACAGGATTCTTTCATGGAATTCAGCAAAGGGAAAATCTCCCAGAGTTTGATCTTCTGTAAAACTACTTTCAGAAGTGACTGTCCAGGTGCTGCCTCTTTCCACCCAGTGTGTCATCCAGAGAGAGCCCAGCAGTGTGGGCACTCTTCAGACCTGAGGAGGAAATTAATCCTTGAGGCCACTGCTACTGATTCATTATATAATGAGCTCTGCAGTAATGGGGAGATGTGTTACAGCTAATTTAGCCAGAGAAAAAAAAAACAACAAAAGGGTGGATTTTGGGCTAGGACAAAGTAATTAGAAGTGGGGAGGAGACCATGGAGTAGCTGATCACACCTGCTCCCCCAGCATGATGGAGCCCCACTGATATCTTTATTTTCCTCCCCTTTTTAGTGACTAGAACTGCTGGAAAGCACAGCTCCTGAATCAAAGTGGGCTGGGAAAGGGTTATTCCTTCCTTTGTTTTCTCTTTTAACTGGAGGCTAGTGATGAGCAACTCCCTTTGACTCACACTACTGGCACCAAAAAGTGTCACAGCATCATGATGCTATTAAACCCATTAGGAAAGGTGTAAAGAAGAGGATAATTAGCCAGGCTGCAAGGGGAGGGGAGAGACAAAGGGGTTGGTGCTGAGCAGAGGAGACACTGAACCCCAGACTGTGTTTATCCTGGGAAGTGGTGCATGGCTGCACAGCACCAGAGCTGGGACTGGAGCCACCTCTCCTGCCCTCTGAGGTGGTTCCAGGAGATAGGCTCTAATTACACTAATTAGTAAAACCCACACTCACTCTCTGGGAGGTGAATTCTCCTCCAGCCAGGACCTCAATTAAAAGCAGAGGGTGTCCAGTGGCTTTCCTCATGTTCCCAGTGTGCTCCACTGGCCAGGAACTGGTCTTTAATGGCAAGAGCTTCTTGTAGGGAGAAGGAATTGACCCCTCAGCATTAAAGCCCACGAAAGGGCTTGAGCTTTGGGACTCATCCAGTTTATCTTCCAATGAAACTCCAGCTGAGGTCTGCTTGGGTCATAATGACCTTGGAGCAGAGGGTGATTCCAGCTGCTTCTGCTGCTTTGTGGCTTTCATTTCTCTGTCTGTGGCTTCTGGACTCCATCAGCTCAGCAAGACATTCCCACAGCTGGCACAGAGACATCTGCAGCCTCAGATAATCTTAGGAGATGAATTTTTCCAGTTCTTAGTCCAGCCACTGGAAGTCTGAAGCACTTCCACTGACACCCAGGGTTTGTACATTTTAATTATTTAGCTTTTAAGAGAAAATGCCCCGTAGTAAGGGAAGGACCTTGGCCCATTGAAGCAGCAGGTGACAGCAGATGATGCTCTAGCTTTTCCTGGGGAAAAACTCCTAGCTTCTAGTAATTAAGACCTTTAAACTCCAGGCCCTGCAGCATCATTAATGAAGACACTGCTTGTTTGGCCCACGGGAGGTAAGCAGGCTCCATCTTTCCAATCCCTGATGTAAAAAGCTGACAGAATAGAGCCCAAAACCAGCAGCCCATTGAGCAGAAGCTGTGAGGCAGCTGCAGAGCTGCTGCTGAAGAGATTATTGATTCAAGATAGTGAATGGCACAGGGAAATGGAAAGTGGAGAGGAGTCTGCTCCTCACTCTGTTACCAACAGTGCTCTAAAACCAGCTCTGCAGGAGATCTGCAGCCATCCCCTGGCTTTCCTGCTTCCACATCAGTTCCCTGCAAGGCCACCTCCAGCCACCTTCTCTGTCTTCTTGGTTTTACACTTCTGTTCCCTGCTGTTAAATTTAACAGCCATTAGCTCCCATTTTTCACTGGGGTATTTTCCAGCTTTGTCTCACTGCCACCAGCACATCTGCTCTGAACTGGTGTGGCTTTTTGCCCAGTATAATTGTCATTTCTTCTTTCTAGATTCAGGGCTTTATGGCCATCTAGTAAGATGTTCTTGTGCAACTCTCTTTTTTTGGGGGTGAATATTTCTCCTTTTGATGTTCCCAGGCAGTTATTCAGACAATTGCTTTCAACTTGGGTCAAATTATCCCTTTGCCAGTTCCAAACACATGCCTGATGCCATATTCCCTTCTCACAGGGTAAATACAACCACATCATGAGCACTCACACTTAGCCAGCAGCAGATTTTTCAGCTAGCAATTAACTTGTCTTCAGCAGTGGGATGAGTGACAAGATCTTGACTGCTGGGCTTTTGTCATCATGAAAAACGAAGTGATATTTGGGTTATCTAATGATCCTCCCCAAAAAAATACATATATCTATCTACACCTTGCCTTCTTTTACAGGATCTGATTAACAAGAAGAGGGGATGGTTTTGTCCTGATTAAATTTGTGCTCCAAAATCATGTAACAGTGGCTTCAAATGAAACAGTATTGCTCTGGTGATTAAGGGAAGACTAATTGTGGGCATCATTTTCAGCCAATTAACTGAAAAGAACAGGTAGGGGAAGGCAGCAGGGAGGAGAAATCCCTAGGAGAATTCACATTGCTGAACAGCACCTTGTCTGGACCAGCCTGGGAGTTGAACCCTCTGAATTCTTGTTAAGAACAAAGTGTTTTCAACATTTCTCTTTCCAGAACCTGATTTCTCTTACCTGGATGCCCTGGCTCCTTACCAGCCCCTGGCAATGAAATGTGTTTACTGCCCCATCGACACGAGACTGAACTTCATTCAGGTGTCTAAACTACTCAAAGAAGTCCAGGTAATGACTTTTCTGGTGCTTTTTCCTGGTTTTTCCTCACATGCCTGAAATAATTCCTTCAAAAACTAACTCCTGCTCCAAATCTCTGCATGGGGGGGCTGGAAAAGCTCCAGAAGCTCAGGGGTGTGTGAGCTTTTCCCCCTAAGTACACACAGACATCATCAACTGGCCAGAGAGTGCCCAGGGGGACAAGGAGCCCCCAGCAGCCTGGCTGTGCCAGCACTGGGGTGGGCAGCAGCAGCAGGGCAGGGGTCATTGCAATGATCCCAGGTCACCCCTGGAATCCTGGGGGCAGTTTTGGGCCCCTCCCTTCATCCCAGCAGGATTTGAGGGGCTCAGCATTCTCAGCTTGAGCCATCTCTTTATCCTGAAGCTGATACTTGCTTTGATCCTGGTGCTGCTGGTCCTGAGTTTCACTCTCAGATTTCATCCAAATCCACTGCTTTCCTTGCTGCACTTAGAAAATCCAGACTTCTCCTGTCTGGGAAGAAGGCCAGAGCATTTATCTACTTTCTGCTCTACCCCCTTGGCTCTTTTTGGCTCTATTAGCCTCTCCATGTCCATCCAATTTGTTTCTACTGAAAATTGCTTCCTGACCCATGACATAATTAAAATAATAGCCTTTTTTTTTGTGTGTGCCCTGGCTGAGCTTTTCCCTTTAGTCTGTGTTCCAACTTGATGAGCACAAAATTGCATATTCTTCCAAACCTCTCAACAATGTCTGGATCATTTTAGCTCATTGTTCTGTGACCAGGCTCATCACCACACAACTGAGAGTCATTCACACTGGGTTTTTGGACAAGCATCTTCTTTCTGCCCAGTTGCAGAGAGCCCAGGAACTGCTGGAGAGAGTTCATGGGAGGCTGGGGAGCTGCTGAGGGGCTGGAGCATCTCTGTGCCAGGCCAGGCTGAGAGCCCTGGGGCTGTTGAG
>JANHGL010021819.1:43308-86957 GCA_024611195.1 Ceyx melanurus | reverse complement strand
GGAAGGAAGGAAGGAAGGAAGGAAGGAAGGAAGGAAGGAAGGAAGGAAGGAAGGAAGGAAGGAAGGAAGGAAGGGACAAATGCTGCATTTAAAATTACAGTGTAATTTATTTCACATTTAGACAGTGGTGACAAGAGATCTCTTAACCTTCAGAAACACTGGGTGTACCAGCTCATGCCTTCTGGATTAACTCACACAACAGCCTGTATAGAATGACTTATTCTTTTCTAACTTATGGAACTGTCTCAGAGACAGAACACATTTCCT
Source organism: Ceyx melanurus (assembly GCA_024611195.1). NCBI lineage: Eukaryota > Metazoa > Chordata > Aves > Coraciiformes > Alcedinidae > Ceyx > Ceyx melanurus. The sequence goes on along the minus strand of JANHGL010021819.1, from coordinate 86,690 downwards.
TCATGTGTTTGCCCTTTTTGTACAATATTTACTTAGAGCCACCTAATGGGAAATGTCATTGAGGTTTTGAGTATCTTCTGAAGAATGGGAACATTAAGATACTAAAACTGCATGCTGTCAAAAACTATCTTAAGTGGTCTGGTTCATCAAGTAACACAGTAAGTAGAATTGAATTTAGAGGACTTTTTATGTTACAATGAGCAAGGAAAGACTCTTAATACCTGTGATCCACTTGGCTTTTTTTTTTTTTTGAGGAAGGATAGTCTCCTAGTTCCTGAAGTTTATTAAAGCTTTAAGCTGTCAGGTTATTACTGTCAGTTTCAAGAAAGGAAAGAGCTACTGATGTAAAATTAATTTATTGAATAGAATTGTTTTGCCCCAGGGGAATAACATCACCATTTAATTTAATTTCCCCATCATATTGTCTCATTTGCAGAGGAAAAAAATAACATTCCTTTTTAACAGAGCAAAGTATGTTATGCTGAATGGTGAATTTGTCCTTACAGTTTTTCCTTGTTCTAGATTATTAGTTGTCATAAGAATATTTCAGACTCCCTGAGAAATCTACTTACTGCCTTTTTTGAAAACTTTGAATTGTAAAATCTATCTCAAAGGTCCAGTCCTGAGCCTCTTGGCTGATGGATGCACTTTCTTTGACACATTTTTGTTCGGATCAAGGCAAAGAGGAGACTAAAACAGAAAATAGAATGTATTATTAGAAAATACAGCTGGACCATTTACCAGTCTGTTCTGGATGCCTTCAGTATCCCAGGCAACCTGACCTTTTCCATCTATAATGAAATTAGCAGACCTAGGTGAGAGATTGCTGATGACCAGTTCAGTGTGATGGGATTTATTTATCACAATTTTAGAGCTACTCTGTCAAATCAATACATTGTCAGATCCAACTTTAATGGAGGGAGAGGGCTTGCTTGTAGTTGCAACCTTTCTACCACCTGTTTGGTCAAAGTACCATCTCACACATTTTAGGCAGTTAAACTGTACACATCTCCTCAGAAGACATAAAATTCTTACTGTCTATACACTACTAAAAGATAAATGTTTTGTTTCAGTTAATTGGCTCTATGAGGAGTAAAACTTTGGGAACAATTTAGGGAAGATTTTGGCTGAGCAACTTTTTCACATTCTTCCTGTCTCCTCAGTTCCTTTCTTTTTCCATTATTATTATTTTCCTTTTCGTTGAAATAGTTCTAGTTTCCTTTTCAAATAGCTAAGCCTAAGCACTCTCATTCCTTTTCTCTTCCCCATGGTGGAGGGAGGGGTTTTAAAAGAGAGTATCTGTTATTGGTCTGGGGTTGCCCTGGCCCTAAAGTGTGACAGATACTCAGTTGGACATTGGGTAGCCTTGATCACTTGTACACAGAAGGACAGCTTTGTCCTAAGCAACATTCATGGATTCTAGAAAATTACCTAATTGTGGAAAACATTTCCAGGCATATGAAAGACAAGAAGGTGTGTGAGAGTAGTAAACATATATTTACAAAGTGAAAATTATGCCTTAAACTTAATAGCCTCCCGCAACTAGTTGGCTGGCTTGGTGGTTGAAGAAAGAGTAAATTATAAATTAATTAATGGCTGGACTTGACGATCTTGAAGATCTCTTCCAGCCAAATCATTCTATGATTCTAATCTATGTATTCCTGCTCTGGCAAGGTGGTTGGACTGCATTAACATCTCTGGATACTAAAAATTATGGGAGATATTGAACATCTCCTGTCAGAATAAAACTACAGTCATCACCACTGACAAAGTTTCCCATTAGTCTTGTGCTATGATGTACAGATACTTCTTGTATAACCTGCAGTCTGCTGTTTCATGGATGGTAGATGCTTCTTCTGGTAAGAGCTACCCTTTCTACACACATGGGCAGCTTGACTCCATGGAAGCACCCATTGTGTCTAAGTGGTTTGAATATAGAATGTGCTTGAAGAAGTGAGAGTATCTTGAAGATAAATTGGTGCAGTTTCTATTCAGCAATAAAGCAAAGCTCTCTAACCTGTACTGAAAAGAAAACTTTTCAACAAAGCAAGAAGAGAACCTTCAAAGCTGTTATTAGCATCTGAAATATGATACAGAAAAGCTTTGGAGCGCTACAAGTGAAAAAATCTCCTGGAAATGTACTTTAGTGGAAAAAAAATCAGAATCTTGAACTTGTAAATACCAATGCTCAATATTTAACAATGTGGGGGAAAAGATAATATGACATACTTTAAAAAGTTAAGTTGAACATTTGAGAGAGAGAGATGGTGGAAGTTCATACCCATTTGGAGACAGCAGGGAAAATTAGTTCCAAATATACAGTGGGGCTAGTTACTGTCTATTGCCACAGTGAATTTACTCTTAAGCAGCACTAAGAGCCTGAGTTAAAAATTTCATCATGTTTAAATGGACAACTAAAATTTCAGAGAAATTGGGTTCAAATAAATGGAGAGGTTCCCAGCTGTGTTCACTGGCAAATCACCAGCATCAGAAAGAAGGGAAAGATTTCCATTTGTACATTACATTAAATTGCATAATGCCAAATTGTGCAAATCTTATCCCAAAAGAAAGACACTGAAGAGAGACAGAGTGAGGCTTTTATGATGGAATGCAGTTTAAGGAGTAAATATACATTTCATACTGAACAGGAAGGTAGGGGAAAGGTACCACATTATTGTATTCAGTATGGAGGTTGATAGCCACTGATGTAACGTTAGTCATATACATTAATAAAACTATGCATGCACCTTGCCCAGTTGTGTGGACTGAAATTTCTTCTAGAAATATTATCAGATAAGATTGCATGATTCAAGGTAATCTGTAAAAACTTTGGCTTGCATAGGAAAAGGGATTTATATAACACAGAATGAAGAGTTCTGCTAATTGGTGGGTTTGGCATTGAAATGGCTATTTGATTTTTGTTTACTTATTTATTTTCTGGTGAAGGGGGAGGTGCCTGTGCCTTAAACAGAGATCCTTTCTTTTTCTAATCTAGTCTCAGTAAATAAAGGAACCACAACCTGTGCAGTTGTGTTAAAACTAACAGGTATGTTAGTGTAACCCACTACATGAAAGACATAGTTATCTTAGCTAAAGCAAGATTTTCTTTCCCTTCTTAAAACATACATATACTCTCCAATCAGGCAGAACTAAACAGAACTACTATTTCTCGTGAAAAATCACCTTTATTTGTCTAAACAAAGCAAAGAAAATGCTGTGTTTTTTCTGCTGCCTTGTCTAGGGGGCAGAGCACAGATAAGTCACCAAAGCTCCCTAGTAGGTCTAATTTGCACAATTCATTGCAACAGTCAAGCAGTGATATTCACTTTATTCAGAACTAGTATGGATACCAATAACTGTTACCTTGGATCTTTACATTTTCTAGCTCTGCATTACCCTGCACAGCTCTGAATTCCCAGTGTTAGAGGGATACGGGTATACTGAAGAGAATGAATGGCTAAAGGAGTGGGAAGCAGTGTTTTCTCAACGTACACTCTCAGTTGCAGATGCAATGTGCCTGTGAGTAGTCCTTTCAATTAAGAACAACATTAGCTTTATGAGCCTGGAGTGCTCTCATGATAAACCTGGCTTGGGATATACAGAACAGTATTTTACCCTAACAATACATGAACATGCAAAGATCCTTGAGATGCCTGTGGGTCTAAAAAAGTTTCATTCAGCAAAACTGTCTCGTATGGCCAAAATTAGGTTAGGTCTTCTAATATTGGTGAATTTATATATAAATGTGAGTTTATTCATGTATATCTGTGGGTATATTCAGAGAAGATACTATAACAGTAAATCCACTCTTTCAGGCAGGATAATCTTGTGGATATAAAAAAAAATTCAAGCTTGATAATGTAATTATTATAAAACAATTGAGGAGCCAGTAGTTCCCAGTGTTGGGGTTTGTGAGCATATGAAAGCAGACGCTTCCATTTTGACTAAGAAATTAACAAATAATTCATTCTGGAGTCCAGACCTGTCATTGCACCTTGTCAAATATTAAATTGAAGAAAAGTTAATGTGCAACAATGACTTATATGGTATCAAATGTTTTTCACATATTTTCCACTTTATTCAAAACCATTATTTTTTCAGTACTTACGGGCATTAAATTACTGTATTAATTCTTTTCTTAATTTCTATATATTTGATATAGTATCTATTTTTAATTATCAGAAGTCTGATTTGATTTTTATTTCATTTAAAATTACATATGGAGTTGTACACATACTCATCTACATGCAAGAAGCTGCGATATTCTGTTAGCTGGAAATAGTCAATTAAAATGTTTACTGCATAAACACAAAAAGGTTTTCTCTTATCAAAGATAATACAGAAGAAGGATGGTTGTGTGGTTAAAATGTTCAATGTATAAATAAAAAACACTGTTTCTCAACAAATATGATTAAACAGAGGAAGGTAAGCCATCACATCTGCATTTCTGTGTCTGCTAGAAACTTCTAATATGGCTTGTATAAAGCTACGTGCAGATTTTGAAGCAGAGGTGATACAGATACCATGCTGGGAACATGAGTGCTATTATTTTCTAGAAATGGAAGAGTATAAGGAAATTTTCAACACTGGCACACCAAATTTCTGAGTGTTCATTGATGTCTTGGTGCACAGATGTCACCTATATGGCAGTTCAGGAGTTGTTTTAATTTCTTCAGGGAGGAAGAAACTTACCAAAGAACATTTGATAGGACCAAAACTGTTCAAGAATTTACATTCAATTCAAAGAGTGGTTTTGCCAAAAAATTTTTTTCTTTAGTACCTTTTGTTTTTTCTCAGAAATGTTGAAATATTTTATCTTTTTCATAGCAATATGTTTCATTTACTCCTTTTGGAATAACATTTGTCATTTCACAGTTAACATTAAAAAGGAAAAAAAAAAAAAAAAAAAAGGACAAAGGGATTAAAAACTGAACAACAAGTCAAAATATTGAATTTTAGACCAGATGACATTTTTGGGCAATACCCAAATTACACTTTAATTTCCCCAAAGGAAGTCTGGTTTGGTTTGTTCAAAGTAATTGTTTTGTTGCTTGTTTGTTTTTTCCTTCTGCTTTTTGCCACTTCAATAAAACAAAAATATTTTTCTTTTTAGCTTAATTATGGAATTTTTTGACAAGAGAAAATGGATTTTCAGAATTTGCTTTGATAAGAAACAAAGATCTGAATCTAGTGTGCTGACGGTCACATTTGTCTATTTTAAAAATAACCAAATGTTTAAAAATTTGCTACTTTATCATTGTGAAAGTTTCCTTAACTATTGCTGCCATTTTCCTAGGATAAAGCTAGTTAGGTTTTATTATTGATCAAGTATAAGATGGAAATTAAACACCTGTTTTTTGAATATTCTGAGGCTGAAAATAAAAAAGCAGAGGTCCTTGGTTCAAAGACACCGTTATCCTGATACTTTACACAGTTTTCATTCCCTAGAGAAGAGTTTTCTATCCTGACAGAAGAGATTGAATACAGAGGTTGAAGAGTCTATGAAGCATCTTCCTTTCCAAGATGCCCAACTGTTAACAACCACTTTGTGACATTAAAAATAGGCATTACATTCTCCAAGTGTTCCTATTTGTAAATAAGGACAAATATTCTGTACCTCAGAGGCTTACCAGAGGCATTTTATTGATTGTGAGGTGTGCTGAGATTTTTTTATCTGAGATGCCAGGAGGTTGCATTAGTCTTCACGTCATGATAGTGGAGCTACCTATCTTATGAGAAGTGACACAAATTTAATTGTGACTGCTTATAAATATTGGCCAATGACTAGGTACTCTAGATCCAGCAAGTTTCTCAAGGATCCAGCAAGGGCTACTCATCCATTTATAACTTAAACATTAAGTTTCATTCCATCAATAACTTATGAGAAGAGATTTCCGTTTATTTGACCTTGACTTTTGTATTATTTCCTAGAAGTGAAATGCTCTCCCCCCAAAAAAGCACAACACCCAGGGTAATGAACTGTGCAGGACTTGTGCTGAAGAAACAACAGAGTTCTAAGTGTTCAGAAATAAGGAGCAGGATGGGCATAAAGAGACGTTATTCTGAGATGAAGATGACAAGCAATTCTGGTTGAGGAAGAAACAGAAAAAAAAATATAGTAACACAAGGAACAAAAGATTTGACATCCCTTTTCCTTAGCCTTGAAAGGCTGGAGCATAAATGAAGAAAATTAGAAATCTGAGTTCGATTGATTTGTCTTTCTGTGCTTGTGCTATAGTTGGATAGTCTCTATTTAGTGATGAATATTTGGCTTATGTTAGAGTAGGTGGCTAGAAAGCCTTTGTGTCAGCATCTCCTGAACCAGGGAAAGCCTTCTACATATAATGTAGCCTGTTTTGATTATTTTCTGATTCCATCTAGGTTAGATTAAGGAAATAGTTTGTGTGCAAGTTCAGGTAACACTTCAGTAACTGGATACAGACAAATAAATGGAAAGTCTTACTTTAAACCTGGGATCCTACCAGGCAGTAATTAAATGAAGAAAGAGTGAAACTCGGGTGAAAACTGATGAAAGTGTCAGAAAATGTGACATAGAGCTCACTTTCTTATGTCTTACAAAATAGCACTTAAACAAGTTGTTTAATGTGTCCTAGAGGTATTATTTGGTAATTTATAATGTTTTCTGAATCTCTTATAATTGTGTTTATGTAAAACATTGATGTAATTATTTAAAACTTAATTTTTTCTTTCCCATACTCTTTGAAAAAGCAGGTGGAGAGTTACGAAAAAAAATGCTAAATGAGCAACTGAAGAGATCGATACTAAGGAATTCAATTAAATTTCTTCTCACCAGTTTTGTTCCAAATTTCATTGAAGTCAACAGAAAGTTTCCCACTGACTTCAGTGGGGTTTTGATGAAAGCCAGGGGACACAGCCAGAGAGGGCCCTGTCTGTTTTTTCCTGACTTAGAGCCCTTCCTCTGAGTCACCTTTATTTATTTATTTATTTATTTATTTTAATTTCAAGAGAACCCATTTTTTTCTGTTCTCATACTTTCACTTTGGGTCTACAGCAACCTTGTCTAGTGATTAAAACCTCCTCAAATATTCTCAGCCGTGCTGGATAAACTCTGCACAAATATTTCTTAATCACTTTCCCTCTTTCTCATGTATCCTGGTCTGTTCCAGACCGAAACAAGATTCACATGTTTATGCAAAATATTAGCTGGCTTTATTTTTATTAAGGGCATGCTTTATTAATCTTAATAAATCAGTTTGTCACTTGCTTTCTGACTGCCTCTCAAGTAAAACGGGGATTGACTGTGCAGTAACACTGTTTATGTCATGCCTGAATAGTTTAAGGTGAGGTTTTGAGTAGTTTTATTGCTTTTGTTTATATAGGTAAACCCAATCTGTGCATTTGAAATGATTGATGAAGTGCAGTCCCACTTGGAGTGTTTGTCATCATTCATGTGCTGAAGTGACATTTCTTTATGTATTTTGGCATAAACATATGCAACTACTGGCAAAGCATTTGACCCTGGAGTCTGACTATTTGTCATTCTAATCTTTCTTTTTTTCTACCCCAAAGTCAGGCAAGTTACTGTATATTCTATCTGCATTCATGTTGCTAATTATTCAAGGGACAGTAAAACAGTCCTGTAGCTGGAATTGCATAAGTTGCTGAATGTGCATTCTTCTTTTCACAAGTTAGGTGCTTTGCTGCAATATAAATAAAGTTGGGATGCATGGAAATGTCAAGAGCAACAGTCATATTGGGCTACAGTAGCTTTTCTGTAAAGTCTGAAGTCTATGTCTTGTCAATACAATAAAGCAAAACACTATGCATGGAACTCTGCAAATGAAATGTGAGCAGAGATTTAGTAAAATGCATTAAATATATCTTGGAATATAATTTTCCAATAACACAGTTACAATGAAAAGCAAGTAACCAATAATTCACATTATGTGGACAGAGATAAATGGATGGTGTCTTAACCTCCAGGCTTAGGGTTCAGACCGTGTGTTGTCTTGCTGGAAAACAGCTGATTATTTATTGGGGGAAATGTCAGAACAAAAAAAATTAAACTGTAAAGTAATTTTCCCTGGAAAGCAATCATATGTCATTTATAAAATATATCAACTTTTTAAAACCAAGACTCATAAAAATACAATACCTTCTGAAAACATATTCATTTAAATAACAATTCTGTTTATCACATATGTATCCACAATAACTGAGATAGATTTAGATATTTGGGTATAGAAAGCAAATTATGAATATACTCGATAAAAAAACATTTCCACCCTTTGATCAAAGAATGTGTGTCTTGAAATGGCATATGTAAATGGCTTTCATTCTGAATTTGGATAATACTTTCAAAATTTGCACTAACATGATATCAAATTGTATTTTTTTAAGTGATATAAGTATGAATTCTACTGTGTTTGCTCCAAATTTCCATACATTTGTATGCAAAGAAGCATCACACAAATTTTTCAGAAATACAATGCATCAAGGAAAGTTTAAATCTTAGTTTCATATGTTCACTCAGAAGGACAGAAGACAAATGGAAGCTAATCAGGACACTGTGCATCATCTAACACAAGATGTCTATCTGCAGTTGAGTTGGTTAACTCAGGGAATTAATTCATAGAGCTCAAGAGTTGCCACTGAATGGATTGGTGAAGGGACAGTTTGTTTGCCCACATATAAACATCTCAATTTTCTTGAAATGTCCCTTGATCACCAGCTATGAGGGACCTATAGTACTTCTAAGCAAAAAGTTGAAAAATAAGTTTCAGATTTAGTCTTGAACCAAATTCCATGTCCCTACTGGAAAAAAAAAAAAAAAACCAAAAAAAAAAAACCAAAAAAAAAAAAAAAAAAACCAAACAAAAATAAACACCAAAAAACAAGTGCCAAGGTAAGATACCTAACTTTGGTATATATCTTTCAACTCATAATAGGCCATTAATTCAAACTCAATACACAAGGTAGTAAAAAAATCTGTGTTACAAATGTACCAATATATACTATTGGTGCTCATATCTGTACACGAGTTCTGCATAAACCCATGCTATTTAAGGTATTTCTACCTCATCTTTTTCTATAAGTTTATGAAAAACAGGAAAATTAACTAGAGCTACATCCATTCTCCATGCTCTGAGACTAGTAGCCATGGTCATCTGCATTTTTCTTTTCTTTTATCTATACAAAGATGGCTTTATATATTTTTTTTCCTATTACATTTGTCAAGAACTTTGATTTCTTCACAGTTTATTAAAATTCTACTACATTTCACTAACAGTGTTAAATAGAATCTATTTCAAGCATTTTTTGAGAACCAAAAAATACAGACAAAGGTTGCCATTATATTCACAGAAATACTTTTATTCTTCTTCTTCCTCTCAAAATAACCCTGGCATAAAAAGGGAGAAAAGATGAGAAATGGTTTGGATTTTTTCATGGGGAATACTTGCCCTTTCAATGATGATACATTTCTTTGTACTTTTTGTTATATGAAATGACATATAGTTGGAAAGATCTCTGAAAAATGCTTCTCATTATCAAATCATTGTATGTAGTAAATATATCATGGCACTGCTAAAACCCATGATACAAGTAACTATTTCTGTAGAAGAAGATTAGCAAACAGTATGCTGCAAGTGCAGCACATTGTTGTCTTACCTCTGGCTTTTTTTTTTTCTAGAGTAGAGCTCATGTAATTGATGCATCAAAATATTTGTGGGCTGAGAAGGAAAGAGGGGGTTAGTTGTCAGGCTTGTTTTATTTCTGTCTGTCTTTTTTTTATCAAGTTTGACTCCTTCTGGGACGTTGCTGTTTTGGAATATGTGATATGTTGCATTAGATATGCAACAAGTCATGTGTAAAGCAAATACAGTACCACTTTAAGTGAATGTCTCTATTGATAAAATAATGTATTCCAATTACATTAATCCATTAATGGTTCATTTCCTCAGATAATTGGCTACTTACATGCATCTTTATTTGCATCCACTAAATACATAGCCTAGAGTTACCAGTATCTATGTTAAGGCTAATGATTTCATCCTAGGTTAACACTTCCAAGCTAGGACCAGTTTAAAAAAAAAAATAATAATCTTCAATTAATAGATTTTAAAAAAAATAAATTGTGTTCATTGATTGATTTCTAACCTTACAGTAACAAAAAAAATCACTGCTCTATCATCTAGATATTTAATTTTATACCTATTATTATGGAAAACATTTTTTTTTCAGCAAAGTATCAAATTTATTATATTCTGAGAAAAAATATCTCACATTCTTTCACAAATATATAGTCTGGGATATTAGAAATAAACTCTGGGTCTCACCTTGAAAAAAATCTGGTAAAGTTTGAACTCAGTCTCCAAGTTTTGACTTTAAATTTACAGTTTTCAGAATCTGGTTCATATGTGTATATCATTTGCTGATTACAACACTTAGGTACACTGAAAATTGTTTATTGATTATCCCTTAACAGAAGCCTTATTATTAAAAGACATCTAAATAAATAGAGCGGGGAGGGGAAACAGCTTATTTTGCAATTCAAGAACACCCAGTTTCCCTGTCCTTCCTTCTTCCCCTTTTTTCTTTATTTCATTTACACCTTTATTTCAGCTTATTTTCATCCTTTTGGCAGAATTGTCAACTCTCCCAAATATTGTTCAAGCCTTCTGAAATTTTGGCCATGTCCTTTTCCTGAAGATCCATGGATGCCTCAGTGTTCAGAATTGAGAGTTGTTATACTCCATCTTCTAAAAGTGCAACAAAAAGATCAGGGTGTGTTTCTTTTTCTTACATTGAGATTTGCACTACAGGTTGAATATGTAAACGAACCTCCTCTGTTAAACCCAAAAAAATATACTTCTCAGAAAAAAAAAAAGAAAGAAAAAGCAAGCATATTTTCTGCAGAATACCTTAATATTTGGGTTTTGTTTGTGTGCTTGTATTACAAAGAACAAACCCAAGTCCCAGATTGTTCCCATTCTTAGTGAACTTCAGGGAGGAAATTAAAACAAGTCCTGCAGCTCATAATGTGGAGGCCACAAAATCAGGTAATCGTAGTCTCCCCTTCTGGCTTTAGAAATTTGTGGAACACCAAGTGCTCCAGTGTGCTGTAGCCTCTTGTGGGAGTTCAAAAGCAACGGCTGCTTATTTTTTCAGGCACCAACTCACTTCTGAAGAATGAAAGGTCTATCAAGTCATACTTTCTGCTGTGAGACAAAGAAAAGAGATGCAACATTTGATCTCAAAATTTCTGTCTGCCCAGAAAAATGGAACTGCTGATGACAATTGAATCTCTCTTCCTGAGTATATAATGCTTTTCTTGCACAGTTGCATGAACCTAATAACCATATCAATCAGAGTTCTTGAAAGTAAAGCAATATATTCTACCGAAGTGTATGAGGAGATGCTGAGGTTAAGAATGCGTTTGAATTTCTGGTTGGATGACAAGGTTGTTTTTGTTTCAAAGTTAACTGGGAATATGAAGAAGCTGAGAAATACTAGACAAAACATACTCAGAGAAGGAACTGAAGTTTGCAGTGAAGAAAAATTCACTTACATGGAGGACCTTATGTTTCAAGTGCCTCAGGATTTACATATACATAGATAGGTCTATGTAGGTTTGTATCAGGGGTAGTAGGAGTGCAGCAATTGCACTTGTTTGGTATATTTGAAATTGAAAATGCAGTAGTGGCAGGAACACTATGAAGTTTCAATATGTTCATGAGCTAGAGGTATAGCTCTGATATGCCATTCCCTCAAAAGCAGTAAAAAACCCTTCAGTCTGTGAAGAAAAGAGACTGAAATATGGCAACAGATAGGAAAACAGCTAGATTGAGAATACAAAACTGTTGTCCAGCCCTTGGTTTCATATAGGTTTACAATCACTCTTCAATAATAAAAAGAAATTTCATCCTGAAAATAAATTAAATGTAACCTTTAGCTTCAAGATCTTCAAACTAACTCTGCAACTACTTAAGACATTGTTATTTCATGCTCCTAATTTCCCCCCTCATTACTAATATGGAGCTACCCTTTGTTCTTCTGGATTCTTACCTTCTTTGGTGAATTTGTTCTTCCCAATCAAATTCCCTGAACAGAGGGGATCACTCTTCTTGAAGATCTTTCTGAATGAGTCTAAAATGAATCTACAGTCTGCTTCAGTTCTTTTCAGGGTAAAGCTTCACAGGAAAGAGGTGGAGAGGGGAGAGGGATGTGTAGACAGTTGGATTAGATGATCTTTTGAGGTCCCTTCCCATCATTCATGTTCTGTGTAACGTCGAATGTTCTGAGACATAACAATATAAGGATTCAGGGTTCAGTCTCCAAACTTTCAAACAGTTTGTCCAAGTGTTCAAGTTATTAGCAGTTCACACAGCAGCATTATTGTCTTGAACTGAGGTGGTCTGGGTCTTCTGAAGAAGATGTGTGTATGTACATGTTAGTCCAGTGAGTCCTGAGACTTACTGCAACAGATTACACTGTCAGGTTGCATGACCTGAAATTGAAATCCACCTATTGGATTGTTTCAAAGGAATTTCAGTTAAGTGGAAAACTGCTGCTAAAGATGTTCATTTTGTTCTACCCTTTGTAAATTTCTTGTGATGTTATTCTTGTTCAAATACCCTCTCTGGGCTATAGCTAATGGAGAACTAAAAGGAATTTTCCTTGGCTTCTTGATTGGTCTTCCTGGTTTTCATTCATGGATATCTTTATGATTCTCCTATATTCATTTATTCATTCTTCAAGGTTGTCTCTGCAATTATGACACACTGAGGCAATTCAAAATAATGTATAGACATTTTAGCATTTTCTCTCTACTGATGGCTTCCTTGTCCTTTCTCTTTTTTTTTTTCTTTTCTGCTGATGAAACACAGTTAAAAGCAGTCTGTGCTCATTCAGTTTTATTCATGTTCTCTGACTTACCATCTCAATATCACTCTTGATTTAGTGAAGTATAAATTGCAAGGCTGTTTATGAGTATTTCTTTCCACAGTTAACAAAAAGGAACAAAAACCACACACACAGGTTAAGGTACAGAATAAGGATGGCTTTCTTTTTTCCTCCTTTTTTCCACCAGCTCAGTTGGATATCGCTCATCACAAGACTCTGGTTTGATTTCTGCAGGTGGCAGAGGCAAAAGGCTTAGCTGTGCAGGGCCTGAGGATTCAAAGGCAAAAATTGGTCAGAAGTTCTTTCACTTCATCGAATTCAAATGGGGAATAAATAAAATGTTACTGGACTTATATGGTATCTGATTCTTTCTGTCACCCTTTTGCAAACTAGAGTATTATCAGAAAATAGGGAAACACCAACCAAAGTATACAAGCTGAAAGCCTCATGTTGAATACCTAAATGTTTACTAGGGATGTTTACTAGGGATGATCATGACCTGCAAGTACTGGGTTTTTTTACTATAGGATATTAAGCATCTATTAATTCCTCATTGTTCATTTATGTATCTAGATTATTATTTTAAGGCACCATTAAATCTCTTCTCTTGAACAAGAAACTTGACTTACAAATAAGATCAAAAGACACAGAATTAAAATAACACCTTAAAGGTAAACATTTCTAATTCCCGAGAGGCACAATTTTGGAATTCTAACAAATATATAATGTGTTTTCTGAAAGTAATAAAAGAGGAGACATTGTAAATGTATGTGACCGTATATCAGTGCAGGTTGGGGGCTGATCTGTTGGAGAGCAGCTCTGGGGAAAGGGACCTGGGGGTCCTGGTGGACAGGGGGATGACCATGAGCCAACAATGTGCCCTTGCAGCCAAGAAGGCCAATGGCATCCTGGGATGCATTAAGAAGAGTGTGGCCAGCAGGTCAAGGGAGGTTCTTCTCCCCCTCTACTCTGTGTTGGTGAGGCCATGAGGCCATTATACATAAAGTATGATTAACCATTACCTAATATTCAGAGTGACATCTCAAAACACCCTCTCTCTTAAATGGAAATAATGAAACAGAAGACTAAGAAAAACAGGAGGCATCAATTGTGAACTTTTTTAGAAACATGTCTATTAAATATAAATGTTTTTGATACTTGGTTCCCCTATGAAAAGAGGATATGGACTGCAATTGTTGAAAACTGTGTAGTAATTGATAAGGACTGTAACTGTTGATCAGAGTGAAAGACTCAAATCTATTTTATTATTCATATCTTTATTACAAGACCTAGGCTTCAGAGGAGGAAGTGAAAAAACATAGTGACACCTAACACCTTTAGAATGAAATGGGGGCTATTGCCCCTCTTTCTCTCTGTATTAGCTCTGGAAAACCTTCAGAGCTGGATGTAACTCGACAGACCCTAGCATTATACCATAGAATACATAGTCCATTAGCCATGTGTTAGAATAGCAAGAGTCTCTTAAGCCCATGGTTCCTTGTTGACCTTCAGGAGCTTTGTAGAAGAATGTGAAAGGCATAGAGTGGCTCTAAACATTGTATTTAGTGTATATTCTTACACTGCCTTATTCTGTGTTTTCCTGTAAAGAATTTGGTGTTGCTGTTGTCCAGCCAACAACATTTTAACTAGAATTTGGCAAGGATGTGCATGACCAATTTTCAATTAAACTCATGTTTCATAAACTGTCAACTTAAAAATGACATTATGTGTATGTATATATACATATATTAATATTTATTTCTTAATATCGTTGCATTTTTTTCCAGTATGTTTTTCCTGTATGTATTTTAAGGGTCTTTTGCTAGAGTCTTATGCTATGGTCTACCTGACCTAGCAACTTAGTACAATTACCTATCTTTTCATAAACATGTATTTAAGCAGTTTGAATGGAAGCATGTAAACAGACAGATAAATCTTACTTTCACACTCTTAATCTAATAGATTCTTTAATATAGAAACACACTGTTAAAAGAAGAAAGCTGATCATACTACAAAGCACTAGGAAATTGCAAAGTGGTAACAATAAAACCAGGGGTTGTCATCTGCTCAAATTTTATACCACAGAAAAGGTAACACAGGAAAGTCTGTACTATAAGAAGCTGATGTCAGAGACTTTATCAAATGTATAAATACATATTAAAGGCAAAAGCTGTTATAAATTTAATATTGCTTTAAGCATATCCAGAATGGCAACAATGATCACAAGTAAGAGGAGAGTCAGAACATTAATTTGTGACATTAGCCCCAAATCCCAAAGAAACAATGAACATTAATTCACCATATTTATTGGTAAAGTCTCAGAGAAGAAAGAGCCAGTAAATCTGGGCTGGTCATGCCTCAAGATGTAGCACAATCAGAAATAGTACCACTATCTGACAACATTTTATGAGGGTATTAGTAGCTCTAAATAATGACATTAGGCACTGCAGGTGCTACTTAAAATCTACTTTTATCATAGTTATTATGATGTTTATAAGCATCTGTAAGTCTATCTTATACTGATATTGATTGTTAATTCTTACTTTTATTTAGGAAAAGAAGATGTGAGAAACTGAACATGTGATATACGCTTTCTAAGGCAATTAGTGCTGGTTGTTTTCCTGCGTAGAAGCTGCTGTTTCACGAAATATTGATCAGCTGAAACTAGCAAATGCAGAACTAATGACTTAATAATATATATGGATTTAATATATATGAATATTGTCAGAATATGGGCACTAGGTAGAACCCAAAAGCATCCATTGAGCTTCTGCAGAAACTTGAATCTTCATTCAGCTGCACATACTTGCTTTTGTAACTCTGACATGCTGTGATAGTTTACAGCATGGTTTAAAGCTGCATTTTCAGTACAATGGTAGCATCGTACATGAGTACATATGTTAAATGTCTTCTTCCTCAGTTTCTTTGTATTATCAACAAATAATATTTCCTTACACAATTCATAACCATTTTTTAAACCTTAGGAAATGCTGACAAATCACCAAGGAGATGAAAATGCCCACAAATTTTAATCCTGCACTAATACAAATGTGAAATGTGTACAGCTTGGAAAAAAATAACAAACAAAAAACCCACAACAAAACAAAACTTATTCCTGAAATTAATATGCATGGAAAACTACACACAAAAGTAATGTCTTGTTGCTTAATAATAGTCTTCTTCTCTCCCAAAATTCTTTGCTCACTGGTGATGCACCTAACATCTTTACAAAACTGCTCCCCAGTATGTTCTAAAATCAGTGACTATGATAACCAAGAATTAAATTAGTGCAGGAAAAAGGTGTATCTTATAATTATACAGGAAAAGAATCATAATGAAATCTGAATATTTTTCTATGTCTCAGATGTTTGTTAACACAACAGTGCTGAAATGATTTTTACAAGATGAAAAATGAACGTTTATTCTGATTGAACAGTTTAATTTTATTGACTACCAAAGAGTACTCTTGATTTATATGACAGAGATCAAAAATCACACCTAGTTCCTCTATAATATTCTTCCTAACATATCCCGTGTGAATGAAAATCAAAGACCTTAAATTATGGGGATTTATTCATGCATATTTGTCAGCCTTTTCATATTTGTTGGTCTAGCAGATATAATTTGAATTTTGTGCCTTTTTCACTAAAGAGTCAAATAAGTTATTTGCTGTATGAATAAGTATTTGATAGCAGATCAGACAAAGATAAGGCGTGAGGTATGAGCTTGCAGATGCAATAAAATGACTAAAAGGCCAATTTATCCCTTATGTAACATCACTGAAGTCAATGAATTTGATCTTTATGTTGAAAATCCAATTTCACACTTAAATAGATTATTTATATCAGAATTGTTTGTTTTTTGTTTAGTACTAGCTCTTGTCAGAATACCCTGTAGGATGAGGCCAATTAGATATTCACTTGTAAGTTTTACACGTGCAACACACAGTCTGTTTTTTCAAAATATATTACCATAACTCATGTTAAGGAAATTCCAATGTACTCGCACATTACATATAATTAGTGATTATTAGTCCAATTAGTGAACATTAGGGATTTAGATTAGTATGACACTTTAGCTAGAGAGAATTCAGACAAATCAAAAAGCTTTATTTGAAGCTTACCACCTGCTAAATGAGAAGAGTTGTTGCCATATATGCTATTCAATTATTTGGATTTATCTATTTTTCAATGCAGCATCACAGTTTTGTCCACCTGGGAAATACTTCAGGTTTAGATTTGGATTGTAGAAGTCAGTTGACCAAACTCAAGCAAGAATCTAATTCTGTAGTCATTGGAGAGAAAGAGGAACCTCCAAGTAGTAATTAATTGTAAAATACAATTTATCAATTTCTTTTTTTTTTAATCTATGTTAATCAGATTGATAAATGCATAATAATTCATATGTATGCTGATATTTTTTAAGAACTCTAGTAACATTGACTTCCAACCACAAAATCCATATTGACTTTTCTTCATATTTATCCACACTAAGCCTCCGCTTTGCTAGGACTTGAAGCAATTTAACTGTATTCAAGTCAGATTATCTGTATTCTCAAGTGTCACCTGAAACTTTTAAAATTGTCTACACATTTTTAAGTTCTCTCTTACTCAGGAAATTTAAGCAACAGTTTAAACAACAAAGTTAGTTTATCTCATAGTAATCTAGCAATTTTGCATTTGTGCTCATTTAAAAATTTAGAATCACTATTTGTATTGCAAAATGCATTAAGCTTGAAGTTACATTCCCTGTTGTGAAACTCATTCCTATTAGACAGGTTTCTGGTCACTAAAATTTCTGCATGTCTAAAGCAATGCCTAAAGGTGTCAGGAAAACTACTTTTTGCCTGAGAATATACATATGTGCAAGTAGTCTGGTGGTCCCTTCATGCAGTTCCAATTGCTTTGAAAACCACGTAAAAACTGATGTCATTTTGAAAATAGAAAACTGAGAAACAGAGGGTATGAAAAACATGTTAATTAGCAGGGAAATTAACTTAATGCTGAGAGGCAACAGGTGCCTAATCGAGCATCTGAGCAATCTCCTCATTTTTATCTCTTTTGGGTTTTTTTCCTGTTAACTAACAGATGAGAGGTAATGATGATACTGATGAAAAAGAACCCATTAAAAAACCTGAGGAAATCCCATGAATAAGCAAGAAAACTGCCAAAAGACTAGCAAGCTTGGTCTCAGCAGCAATCACAGAACGAGCTATGTTGACAATCAAAAAAATAGAATTAAATAAAAGGACAGTTAGGCACCATCTGGCTTTACACTTTCCACAGGAAGGTCAGACTCTTCTTTTGCTCTGGAAACACCCAACCAGCCATACACCAGGGCTAGGAGATCCCAGAGCAAGAGTCCTGGATAATGGAAAGTCCAGGCAAGCAAGCAGCTTTCCAAGGTAAAGGGCTTTTTTCCTTCATTATCTCCAAAATTCATACTCAAAAGATTAATGTCTGTATGGGAAGCTTCTCTAGTTCCATGGTAATTTTAGGAAGAGAGTGCTTTCTCCAGTCTCCGTTTCTTTCCCTCATTTCATATTCCTTATCTTCCTAACCCCTAAAAACTGCACAGGCACTCGTGGGAGGTAAAGGTTTCTTCATTTCAGGAAAACTACAGCAATGTTTCCTGTGAGGATGTATGTCATTTTAGACTTGAAACAATGTGGATTTTTCCAAGCCATTCAAAACATTTATAGCCACAGCACCAGTTCCACACCCCAAGTTTTGCATTCTTCAGAGGACCCTTATTTGGCATGTAATGATTTCGCAGCTGTTAAATCTTTACATTATCCCAACAACATGTCAATTAGGGGAGGCATTTTGTACAGATTACAAAGATTTGTCTGAGGTGGCCACAGCTTTGTTAAAGCTGTTTTGCGGACATCTTCATAATTAATGGAAAAATCATTAGGAATTCAGTCTTTATTAACCCCTGTAGCTGCAGGGGCCCATTTCATCTTAATTGCATTCATTTGGCACTGGCAGTATTATACAGCATAATCACTAATAAATGATCTTTTAATTTGTACCAATCAAGAGAGCTTGCTTTCATGCCAATATTCCTGTTTCTTTGATGTTGACCTGTCTTGATTTTTGATCATTTGAACTTAAGATGATTTACTGGAAAATCAATATCAATACCAAATCTGCCGTGTTCATACATCTGTGGTTAAGTTTAATTTGACTGTATTTTGATTGAAATAAGTAGTGCTTGATTATCCATTCAGATTTTATGAAATAGTCAAGTTGGGAAATCTAGTCCTGTATTCTTATTCAAAGGCAAATAATTAGAAACTGTAGGAAAACTGCAGAGCTGGGACAGCATTAGAAGTAACACTTCAGATCCCACTAATTAACCAACTTTGTAATCTCCAAAAGGCCTCCACCAATAGGGTAATACACTATTACCCATTTATCAGGGTCAACGTGGGCTTTGGCTACACTTGTTAATAAGAAAATCTGAGACAGTTTCTTTCATTATACCCCCTGTCAGCACTGTCTCTGCAGTATAAAATAGCCATCATTGTTCTGTTGGTCAGTTAACCAGAAACAAGACTACTGTAAAAAAAAGACTTTACAGCTAATTGAAAATGACTGAAACATTCTCTTATCAACCAGTTGCTTTGTGCTGTTTGAAGAAAATATAAATGTTGGTGAGGGAGGGCAGATACAAAGTTCAGTCTTTTCAATTAATACCCCTCACTTGAACTAGAATAACTAACTTAGAAAAAGGAAAAAAAAAAATCCTTACAGTTGTTACTTCAACCTCCTGGTTATGAATTAAAAGGAAAGCAAAAACAACAACATGATAACTTTCCTAATATTATAGCACTTACTCCCTAAGTACTGAATTAATTTATTGAGAATTTACAAGTAAATCTTTTAATTACTATGAGCAATACAGGTCTTGTCTAAGCTGTTACTGTGTGGTTACACTGTGATACAGCTTCACTAATGTGGAGCATTCCTATGAGTAAAAAATCGAATATAGGAGTTAAGAGACCTGCATGGATGGACAAGGAGCTTCTGGAAAAACTCAAATGGAAGATGGAAATTTATAGTATGTGGAAAAGGAATTGGTCACTTGGGAGGGATGTAGGAACACTGTCAGTGTATGCAGGGATGCAATAAGGAAGGCTAAGGCCCTTTTGGAATTAAATCTGGCAAATGATATAAAGGGCAAGGTCTTCTACAAGTACATCAGTAGGAAAAGGAAAATAAGGGAAAATGTGGACCTGCTGCTGAATGAGGTGGGTGCCCTGGTGAGAGGATACAGAAAAAGTGAAGTTACTGAGTATCTTCTTTGCTTCAGTCTTCACTGGTAAGACTGGCCATCAGGAATCCCAGATCCTGGAAGTAAGCCTCAGCAAGTTTGACAATCATACAAAACTCAGAGGATTGGCTGACACACCAGAAAAAAAAGTCTTAAAAAAATCACCTATTGTGTAGTTCTATGTATAGCTTTGTTAGATTTGGTTCTACATGTTATAAATACCTTTCTGGGAAAGCCTTAACAAAGATTCAAGATATAATTTGAAGAACAGAACAAAAATAATACCTTCCATACCACTCTCCTATGCCACTCTTTGTATGAAGGTGAGCTTGGGACCTCACAGGACTAACCCCTAATAATTGTCTTGATGTAAATAAGATCAATGAAAGATTTTGGAACTCTACTGTTATTTTTAAGTTGGATTTAATTTGAATAAGACAGAAAGCTAATAAGAGTAAAGAGTGTTTATTTACCAGCATAAGCCTCTATTTCTTGACTGCACAACTGGCACTGCGCATCTCATCAGAATGACTCCAGACCTTTTCCCTCAAATCCTCACTAGCCATGACAATTTTTTTATGTGTTTATTATTCTTCTCATGGATGAGTACTTATGTCTATTCTGAATTTGTTCTCCTTTAATTTCAATTTATGTTCCTCTTGTCCTATCTTCTTGTGCTGGTCTGAAAATAGCAGCTCATGTTGACATTATCTGTTCCATTTAAAATTTTAAATACTACAATTAAATCACCTCTTAAGTGATTTTTCTTTCTAGTCTTCATAGATTTAGATGTTCAGCTTGTCCTCAGAACTTATACTTTCAACCTTGCCATCTTTTCAAGAACAGCAATATCACATCTATAATATATATCAAAGGTTGCATTGTGAAGCTTGAATGTTGTGTCTAACTTTCTTTAACGTGTATATTCTGCTGCCCTGGCTAAATGTCCTAGATAAAATGTCTTTGGAATAACTTTTTAAAGGTTCTTGTCAAAGTCAGCTTCATTAGTTTTGTCATATTCTGCTTGCCTTTAAATGTGTTTTATGAGACAGAATCTTGGTGGGTTTTGTTTTGGTTTTGTGTTTGTTTTTTTTAATAACAATTCTTATAATCATGTAAATAACTATTTAGTGGATGGAGACATTTATTTATCTTAATTTAACTTACTCTTCTTCAGTACTATTTGTCTTCTATATTTGCAATTGTCATTCTTAATGTGGTGTATTTTTCTAGAAACCTACTAATTTTAATTTCTGGTTCTTACACTTGTAGCTACACACCACATTCTTCCCATGCTATTTCCAATTCAGACAAAGTCCCTCAATAAAGTGCTGCTACAGGCACATTTTCAGATTTTATTGCAAATAGTTTATGCAGAACATAATTTATGAAAGTACTGTAATAAATTGGAAGGCTTAATACAGAGTGCTAGTTCCACTTCAGTATCCAACAAGTAGAGGACTGCTTAATTTCCATAATGTAGGAAAGGTTCAGAAAAAGCATGAAAATTATCCAAGGACAGCAACATGGCTGTGGAGGAAATATCAAATAGAAGGTAACTCAAGTGAAGTCTTCTTTCTTTGGAATGATGTAACCATGAACATGTGCCTCAGATACTTGTGTCTTTCTTTTTCCTGGAAGCTGTATTGAAAAAAATGTAATCCTGCCTGAAATGTGGACATGTCCTTGGAGAGTGTTTAAAGACTAGAGCTTAAAACATCTGTTGCCTGGAGCTTCTGTAGTGCCTGCTTACAGCTTCCTACTGCACTGACACAGGCAAATATCCAGCATGTTGTTGCCCTACAGCTCTCAGGGAAGCATTATCTGTCAGGGACTTGAACCTAAGGAATAGTTAATGGAAAGGAATTTTTGGGGTAGGAAGATGAGGAAGGAAGAGCTGGAGACCTGGAAGATAGGAATTTTTCAACAGGAATGCTGCAGACCTTATGTATGACTTTGGCAAGTTATTTTTGAGATGGGGTGCAGCAAATCATGGAAGCTTTGCCATTGACTTCAATAAAAAGAGGATCTGATATCATTACAGCTAACTCCCCATATTCCCATCTGTCAGATTAGCTTTACTTAGTTCTCTCTTGAGCTACTAAAAGCATGATTAATTTCTCCAGTAGGAGTTGTTATGAAACACAGCACCTTGGAAAGATACCTGAGCTGGCTCTGAGTGAAACAGCTCTGGAGCTGGCAGCACAGCAGCCTCATCAGCCTCCACACGTGGTTCATTAGTGCAGATGAAATGACTCACTAATAACTTTGACTGTTTCCCAGCACTTTCTTTGCAGCTTTACCATGCTTCATGGGCATACCAGCTTGCTGAGATCTAGTGTAAGACCCATTGCAGAGCAGTGCTCTGCACAATGTAGACATATATGCCTAATCCTCAGGTGGTGATGGTATGGGTGGAACATAGTCTGAGACAGGGAAAAGGGACCCATAGAGTGCCTTTCACTAACCCATGATGAAACTCTAACCCAATTTAAAGTAATACTGAATATTAGTAATAGTTTGTGGTTGACTTGGTAGCCAAGTTGAGTTGGTAACCAAGTCTGGTAGCCTTCCTTTCACAGCATTCTGGGGAGAACACAGCACATGTCAGTCACTCATCTCCATTGCCACAATTTCTCTATGTAAAAGCAAAAGTCTCCATTTCTCAGTTTGCAGTTGCTCAGTAAAGCAGATTGAATGGAGGCCAGAATCTGTCCTCTAAAATGGGTGGTTATTTCCTTCATCATTTAAAACAAATATGAAAACAGGTAGATTTACATGAAAGTTAATTTAAAAAAGAGAGAAAATGTTCAAAAAGGAAAATATTGTTGTAATATAGTTCTGTTGCCTACAAAATGGGTGAGAGATTTTGTTTCTCATTTCTTCTGTGACTCCCTGCAAGACACAAGAGGTGTATTGGATTTTTTTAAAAGTTACAACCACGTGATTTGAAAAAGTCTTTAAAATTTTTTATTTTTTTTTAAAGGAATCCCATCTCACAAGTAGCCTTCATACTGTGCTCTTGGGCACTCTTTTTGGCATTGTGCTGTCAGTGCATTTGATTTGCTATCTGCATGTGATGTTATGTGCCATATTGTCACAACTTAGGGAGAAGCAGTAAATTGAAGTTGAGTCCTCATTGGAATGAAACTCCCATTTTCAGGAGAAATTCAGATCTATTCAGTTTGACCTTGGAACTTGAATTAAGTCTTTAGAAACTCAACTTTCTCAAGGGAAGTATGAGGTTTGTATGAGTCTGGATATATGAAAAGCTCATACAGCTCTGGCATAGTGCACGTGCAAGGGTGGTTAATTTTAATTTAGAGGACAATGAGAAAATCAAAGGCTTTCACCTGAACTAATTTTCACTGACTTAATTTGTTATACTCAAAGCTGGTTCATAAGCATTTAACAACCCATTAAAAACAGTATTAAAAGCTCAGGTTTTGTTTTTACTGAAACATTTTTATATGTTTAACCTGATTTCTGCATGGAATTTTTATAGTTTGGGATGGTATCATAAAAATGCACATAAGTCTAGGCTGGATTCCAATTTTGTATTGTAATAAGCAGCATTTTATGTATGGGTCTGTATGCACATTCAACAAATCATTCAGAAAGAAAAATCAAGTGGATGTGGTTATTGAAGATGAGGATAGCATTTACCTGCTTGAAATTTGATGCATATAATACATAAGGGGATGTCCTTGCTTCAGTCATAAAACTAATCCATTTAGATTGTCAAGTCAGGGAGTGGGACACAATAGGTTTTTGCAAAACCACAGCATGTCACCACCTGACTGTAGCAAAGCAGCTCTGACACTGGAAAGCAAAGCCAGAGCCCTTGCTTCTGCCCTACCTGCAGCAGAATAAGGCAATTACTTTCTCAGAACTGGGTAAATGAATTTGCCCTGCTAGCACACAGAGGCAACACCTGAGATTTCTCAAATGGCCAAAGGTTTTGTTCGTGCTCGCTATCATTGCTGAGTAAATGCTGACTTATCTTCATTAAATCTGCATGCAGCAAATCAATAAGAAGTTGGGGTGATTGTTTGTAGAAGTAACAGAATCCTTTTGGCATGCTGTTAAGGTGTTGATGACTCATTTTAGTGTGACTTCAGGAGTTGCCAAGAAATATTGCTAAATTAATCCAAGTCTGGCTAATTCAGAAATGATAGATACCCTCAGACCTGCGTGTCAGAGTAAAAGGGAAGGAAAATAAAATTCCCCAGTGCCCACAGTTCTTTGCATTGCAGTAAGACTTGGAGTTAGGCTTAAAGCATCTTAAGTCCATGCTTTTCTAGGGGGAAAAAAATGGACCAGAGAATTTTCTCACAGTAAGGAATGCAGAAGGTTAACCCTAGAAGTTCCTCCATTTCTACAAAGCAGCAGATGGCAAATGTACTGTTTGCAAGGGATATCCAGTGCTCTCTGAGTGCTGCATTTTTGTACCCTGGAGTGTAGGAACATTATGGAGGAGAGAAACTACCCACAAGCACTGAGGAGGTGGAACAAGGTGGAAGTGGATGGGATCAGTGCAGGAGGCATAGTATATGGTTTTACAAGTTGAGGAAATTAATGTAGTACAAC
The DNA here is from genome assembly GCA_024611195.1 of Ceyx melanurus. NCBI lineage: Eukaryota > Metazoa > Chordata > Aves > Coraciiformes > Alcedinidae > Ceyx > Ceyx melanurus. The sequence continues at coordinate 61,937 of JANHGL010021819.1, read as the reverse complement.
CAATATAGAAAAACACTGCTTAACAGCAATTTTTTCAGGACACTTGTCTTATTTAGCCTTTAGGTATAGTGCAAGGTAGGAAAAATATTTTATGGAGTCCAGTCTGCAAAGTGGTGCTGAATAATGTGCTGCAAAATGTGGATTCCTCTGCTAACTTGCAGAGAAAACAGTGTGACCAGCATCAGTGGCCATCTCTGTACTTCAAGACTTCTTCTTAATCACCTCTCCTGGGCAAGGAGCAAGTTTAGCCATTCTCTTGGATGTCAAAGAGCACCAGTGTGTGCTAATTGTAGTAATGTTTTCCTTATGTGGACTTTTTTTTTCCATTGAAGATAAAGCATGAGATGGGTGATACTGAACCAGGGACCTGAGAAATGAAGTCTCTGAATAATCTAAAACTATTCAGTCTATGTTCCCAAGTTGCTTTTCCTTTTAAAGGAATGATAATATACACACATATGTGAAAATTTAAATGAGACAAGAATTAGTGTAAAAAATATTTTTGACTTTTGAAGTTCACAATAATAGCCACAGGAGAAAAGTATTTTTTAAAGTACTACAGTACTCCAGTAATTTCCTCACTTCTCTTCTGAGAAGTTATTGTTATATTATCATTTTCCGTATGTAATAACCTATTTCTCTTTTTTTTTTTTTTTTTGCTGATTCATCCATTTCCTCTTAAAACCTTCATGCTTATGATTGAGAAGTGTCAACTTACACATGGGGGGAGGGGGGAAAAGATATAATCAAGCTATAAAACTGATCTATAAGCCTGATCTTTTAGTCAATAGAAGCAGTTTCTCGTATTTGACACTTGCAGTGGAAGAGGGAAAAATTCACTGAAACAACCAGTGATTTTTTCTGTGGGAGAAAAGTCAAAAGGGGGTGGGGAAGGACACTGAGAATAGGAGTCTTTGTTCAGTGAAACAAATGTTAACACCAGAATACTGATAAAACTTTATGTATTATTAAAGAATACATTTTGCTGTTGGAAAAATGTAATGCAACCTGGAATCATTTATTCAAACTGGTAATTCTTTTCATGTTGTCACATTACAAAAAGTCTTGATGTGTCTTGTGTCTGACTAAAAATATAAAACACTGTGGTAAAGGCAACTAATAAGAAGGACTACATTTTTTTTTAGCCTGAAAGCCACTGCAGAAAGAGATTTAAAAAAAAAAAAAAACCCACATAAATTTATAGGAAAGGAGAAGAGGTAAAAAAGCAAAAATATTCTGATGGGTCATTTTTATTTTTTTTTTCATACATGAGCATTTACTCTACAGTAATCTACCAGGACTGTCAAATTTGATTGAAAGATAATGCAAGATTTTTTTTCTTGCCACAATTTATAGCATGTATCCATTAGGAATAATTATGGTTGCATGATTTTTCTAGCTGTTATCTCTACAAGTGTTACTAATGGTTTTATCAATTACTCCCTGTCCAATAACTGCATGGTTGTAACCTAATTTAAAGACACTCTATCACTAGGCTGATTTGTGTAGTAGTAAATGACAGCATTTGAGACACCAGCCAAACGACTCACTTCAGTGACTTGGTTAGTCTCTAACAATTAACAATTAGTAGGTACCCAGGAAAAACTCGAGAGACTAGAGCTCCCATGTTTCCCTTTCTTATCTAAATACAATAAGTTACCAAGATTATCTCCTGTAAATATAACCCTGTAAATAAAATATCCTTCTTATGTGGCTTTTAAAAAAATAATGAAGTGCTTTAATAAAGGTTAACAGTTGAGGAATAAAACAGAACTGAACTTTAGGATCCATGGTAGCAAGACATCCAGATAACCCAAAGAGACACAGGATTACACTGTGCTTTTCCCGTTAGTGCTGTATAGTTCAAAAGCAAAGCCAGTGTGTTAAAAGGGGAATAGTGATGGCAAAATTGTACTATTTTCTTGAACTTTAGAGCAAAAATGCTAGATGTGCAAAAAGAAGCACTTCGTTACAGATCATTAGTGAGGTTTTATGTACAGCTCAGAAAGGTATTGCCCGCTCAGAACAGACTGGAAAGAATTCTGAAGTCTATTTTAAATGAATGTAAAAGATGGTATTCCTCCAAGGATGTTATCTCTGAGGATTTAAAAGAATTTTTCCATTAGAAAAATCTCTCTTCCCAAATAAGACTTTGAACTTTAGGTTTAAAGCAGGGTCTTGTAATCTGCAAGTAACTATTTCCTTGTAAGCACAAAGACTTTGAAATAACAGCGAGTGAGCAGGGGTTAAGGTTTTTGCGGTGCACAGTCCTCTGCACAGTCCATTAGTATATTTGAATTTAGCTTGATGGGGCAAAATTGCCTGGAATAATTCATCATTTGGGTTATTGTGTCAGATCTTAGTACATCATCTCTTTCAGATTATCCAAGATCCCAAAGTAACAATCTTTCCCTAGGAGCCTTCAGGGTTGTATGTTTATGAAATGCTGCACTTTACCCACTCAACAGTCTGATGACATTTTCAGGCTTACATGCAAAACCAATATCTGCTATGAAGCTTGCATACTCATAGTAGGAATATAGGAGCTGCCACACTGGATTAGATCAGTGATCCATCCAGCGTGGAGCTCTGTCTCTGACAGATGCCAAATCCCGGCTGCTAGAGAGGAAGGTGCGAGAAACCTTGTCAGAAAAAAAACCTGTAGAAATACCTGCCTGTAAAAGGAGGAGTTGCTTCTTAAACCCTTAGTAAGTGGCTGGTTTATGCCCTACAGCATGACTGCATATATGCTTTTAAAAGTACAGGGGTTTTGTTGTAATTACAGGAGCTGTCACTACCCTTATAATATTTGTATTACATTCTTGATCTCAAGGCTATGTCTGGATTCCACAGCACAATCCCACTTCCCTGATCATTATCCAGGTTGAGGGCTAACCCAGACAGGCTGCAGTTTGCTTTTAGGCAATATGGTCAAGTTTCTTTCTCCTGGGAACCAAGTCATATCTAGAGATGGGGGGAGATGGAGAATGTCTAGTTCCCAACCTGACATGGACTCTCAGAGCACACAGTTTAAACACAGTCACAAAAATACAAATTGTAATGAAATAACTTTAAATAAAGAAATATTGGGTTGATTTGGGCATTTTTTTATTGCATTTTCTTTCTTTTTCCTTGACCCCATGCTTTTGATTCTTAGAAAGAGTAGAGATGGCATCTTCTTTTTTTTTTCCCACTCGTCATTTCTTCAATGTTCTTACCATTTTCTGTCATTCACCCCCACTCTGAAGCAAGAAACAACTCCTTTTTTTTCTGTTGGTTTTGTTTTAGCCTACAGTTATTAATCTAAGCATTTCATTGTCATTTTTGAAGCTCTATTTTTGGAGATACACTACTCATGGCATGCTGAGGGTGTAACATTTGTTTATCTATTATCATGAAAATCATTTTGGTTTTATTCTCTGCTTCCAAATGCTTCCCTTAATGTAAACATTGTTTAATAATGTTAAATGACAAAAATTAATGCCTCTGATTTTAGTTTAATCTGATAATGTTATACATCAGAAAACACAACATTTGTCCATTCAGTGAGCTGATAAAACAACATCAAGTCTGGGTTACTAAGGCCAAAGATGATCTTAAAAATGTAGTTTTAACCTCACCCACTCTTCCTGGTTCATCTGCATATTCTTTTGAAAACCACTCATTGAGTAGCTGTAGCCCAAATGATGTCATCAGGCACAGCATGCAGCCACTACAAGTGGGACAATTATAATTTTTGTAGCTGATTAATCATCATGAAAAAGTAACAGTCAATTGACTCAATCATACTTCCATGGTGATTAATCACACTTCACTTGTGTTTTTACAAGTATTTTACCGACAGTGCAGATGTTGCATGATTTTTCTCCTTGAGCCTTTTCCTTGGTCACAGATGTTAATCACCTTGTCCTGATACTTATCTATTTTTTTTTCTTCTGCAGGCCTTTAAAAATAAACATCTTTCTTATTGTAGGATGAAAATGTTAAAATCCTTATTATTTTTTTTACAGGTTAGTCAATATTTGAAGCTGCCATAATTATCATCTGTAGTCATAGTTGTTTCTCAATAGGTATAATACATTTGTCTCTGTTATAAACAGTACTGATAAAACACTGACAGAGGCAGGTAGCAGAGTCCATCTTGAGTTTAGACTGCAGTTAGAGCTTCTAATCCAAGTTCATTAAAAGATTCACTTGTTTATTTATAACTAATTATCATACAGGCATACAAAGAAGTAAACAGCAATACTAAAATACAAGAATACAAAAATATTGAGGTGCATAGATACTCACACATGCTGGTAGACTTCAGTCTTAACCTCAGAACTATGACAGAAAGTGGTGAAACATGACAGCAGATGAAAGTGTCTTAGAGTACTGTTAAAACCCTGGTAATAGTATTTGCTATGCAGTTACATCTATACTGATGAAGCCATGAGCATGTAAAACTGCATTCTGTCCTATATCTATTACATTCTACTGCTTCATATCATATGTGCATATACAGAGATTATTTTGGTTTTAGGAGTGCAAGCTGATTTCTAGGTTATTTTCCAAGACGTATTTCAGAGGACCCCCTTGTAGATAAAATCTGTATAATATTTCCCAGGCTGCCCTCAACACTGCAAGTGGAAATTTGTAGTGTAATAAGCAAATAAGATGTTTACCTCAAATGATGCAAGCCTCACTGACTCCAACTATGTTTCACCTTTCAGAAAAAGCCAAAGATCCCCATTCTATTTAGCGAAAGGATTGAACCAGCCTCTCTGCCCATCCTTAGATCACTGTTAAGATTAATGCATACGCTGGAAATTGCTTTCATGAAAAGATGACACAGCTGCATTGAATTCTGCACTAGACTCCAGTCTTGATACTGTTAATAAAGAGCCTAAGGTTGGGTATAATTGTTAATGCACTAATTCTAAAAATCCACTCAAATGTCACTTATAATCAGGATTTTCTACTGTGCTAGGACCCCTGGGGAAACCTTTGAAGCTGTGAATGGTGAACACGATGACAGGGATGAACATAAGAAGGTAGAAGGCCACTGATGATGTTTAGCTTAGTTGTATAAAACTATCACGTATATAGAAGCTTAGAAATACTGGCAGCTAGGAGGATGGGAAAGTAAAGTGCGAGATGGAGAAAACACCCAGATCCAGAAGGAAAAGCTTTAAAGTAAAGCCAGTCATTTCAAAGCATTAGAGGGAGAGGTGAAGAAACTGTATGGCTTGTAATTAACAGTGGAAGTACCAAGGAAAAAAAGATGTTATAAAACCATTTCATCAACAAGACATTGATGACAGGAAACTATTTAAATCAGCAAATAAAAAAACCCCAACCCTTGGTTACTTTATTAGCAGTAGAGATGAACCTTCTATCAGATGTGAAAAAGTGGGATGGTTGTGAAACGTTCAAAAGGAGAACGAGAGTAACAAACTTAACATGTAACATCAAAAAAACTCTGAATGTAAATCAATGATTATACATTAATTGGGTTTTCAGCTTTTTAAAGCTGTGCACACTTGTCTCAATTTATTGCATCTTTGATATTATTATGCATAACATTTTGAAATGTAACTTTGTGTACTTCCTTGCAGTGCTTGTTGCACTTTATTTATGATTAGTGCTTGGGCTGCTGTGAAGTGAATGCAAATCCCTCAATAATGAAGTACAGAAGAGTTGGGTGGATTTTTCAGAGTCGCAAGGCCTGCCGTAAAAAATCCTTCATGAATCTTTTACAGCTATAAGTAGCCTGGCATTGGTAATAGATCTACTACTATGGGAAGTTTGGTGGAAAACGTTTTTTAAAAGCTCCTGAGAAAGAGAGGATGTCAAGATTTATGTGTGGTGGTGCTGGGAACAGTTGTTTTCAGCAAGGATAAGTTTTCACAGTTTTCATTTGGAATAACTGACTGCCACAGATAATAGCATCTTGCTCTGCTTCCTACTTGTAGTCAACACAGGGTTTTCTCACACTCCCACCTGACTCTATTTTTTTCACATCAGAGTATTTCATCTGAGCTGTAGATTGCTCTCTCATTACTCACTTGCATGGATTTCTTTAATTATTCACACTAAGTTTAATCATATGCTAAGCTTAGACAATTCTTCTTTGGGATTGTATTTCTCTTAAAGACAAGGACAGCAGTCTTTGTAAAAAAGGATGTGTCTTTTCCAGAGCCTGTGAATACAAACCCAAATCTGCTAAGACATAAATCTTAAAACCAAAACCAAAAAAAAAAAATAACGTGAAATATAAAGGATTAGTAACTAGGATACCACATAGTACTGACCCCTGCCAGGTGTGGAAGTGGATTTCTGGGGGGTTATGAGGGCAGGAGATCAGGACAGAAGCAAGACACTTAGAAAGTGGCAACTAGGACTGGTTACACTGGGATTATGTGTCTGGGAAAAGAGATGAGGAGCAAAACATGGCAGAGGGGAACAAGAAAAGGCTTTGAGGTTGAGGAAAGGCTGAACCTACAAGAATCTATCCTGTTCCAAGGCTTAAGTGTGAATCAGGTTTTCTAAATATCTGGTCCTCTACTCTTGGTAATTATATAGGTGTGAAACTTTGCTGCCACTGCAATTTGTCCCCTTATAGGACCGGTGCCCTAGTGACCCAGGCTACAGCCAGTGGCAGCTTTTCAGCTCACAGAGCAAAGTGCTAAGTAGTGGGTCACTTTCCAGTCCTCCTAGTATCAGTGTGATACCAAACACTGAAATTCTACTGTAAATTGAAAGGGAAGCAGGACTCAGTTTATATGTCAACAACAAAAAGAAGAGCAGCAGTATAGCTTGGGAAATTAAGCAGGTATACAAGCTTATCAGAATCAGATAAAACTGCCTTCTCCCTCCTTCCCAGTTATAAGCTGTAACTTTGTGGGCACTGTTTTATGCTTGAAGAGTCAGGGTATCCAAGACCAGTGCAAGAGTCCCAAGCCTACCTTGTAACAAGATGAGTGAAGCAGCAGGGCCCAGGCAGTCTGTTTAGAAACAGTCTCTTGGGTAAAATTCTCACGTCCCCCCAGACTGGTTTCACTTTCAAATGGAACAGCATTTTCCAAAAATGTGCTGATCAGCTCTAATTATCAAGGTTACAAACTGAATCACTCCAAAGGTAAGAAATGCCAGAATGCATGCTGCTTAGTAACCTTAATGCTCATATGCACCCCCCCCTTATAGATGCATTATGATACAGTCTTTAATTATCTGATTGCTTGTTATTTTTTCCACTGTATTGTTGGAGGCATAGATGCATCTGCATCAGGGATGAATCATAGTTAAGTAATGAAGGTGGTTTCTCTTCTTAGACATTCTGTTTTGGTTGTTGCAAAGATGTTTAGGCTGAATTTGAGACATCAAGAAAAGAAAGGGTAAAGCATGAATTATGGCTAAAAATGATAACCAGGAGACGTAACTTTTTCCAAGCCTCTGCCACAGGATTCCTTCAAGGTGCTGGTCAGGGAACTTAAACTAAACTTTGGGTAGGTGATCTTTTAGGGATAACCAAATTGATCTGAAAAGCAATGTCTCAGAGGGAAGTGAAAGAGATTTGTGAAGCCTGGGAATACCACCTGTATTTTGTTTTCTGGGTACCTCAATTTAGACCTTGGGTTTTGGTTTACAGAGATTTGGAGCAGTCACACCTGCAATCAAAATCAATAACAAGAGCTGTATTTTGCATAGAGCAGCACACTACATTGTACAGTGCAATTCTAACCATTCTGGGGGAAAAGTAAAAAACAAACAGCACCTAAACACTGGTAAATGAGCACAGAGCTAATTGAAAAACTGGACCTTCCTCTCCTTGTACCCTGATTATTCTTCTAGACAATGTGAATAATAATATCCCTCACATGTCAAGGATATAATGAACACAAATATAATGTATGTCAGAGAAGCATTCAGACTGCAAAATAAAAAGCCACAAGGAAATTAATAGTTTTGTCTTAAAAAAAAAAGTTTTGAAGCAAGAGGTATTCAAGGCACAAAGCCAAAATACAAAATAAAATTGAGATGCCAAAGAGCTAAATAGCGAGGTGCTCATTACAAAACAAAGAGGGACACTGAGCCCTGAAAGAGGAAGGTATCGCAGGGAAAAATAATAGTATTTTTTTATTTAACTGAAGTGTGTATCAGAAGACATGGATAGAGATGTGATGGCCACTGTTTCCACAGTAAATGCAGTTTAAGGTTTCCTAGAAGCAGGAAATAAATACAGCAACATGATGAAAATTATTATTCAGTTTGAACTTTTCCTGCCAAATGAAAATTTTAGCAAATTTTTGGGAAACAATCTGTCATAAATTTTCAATACTAAAATTTTTTTACTCTGCTGATGACTCTTTGCGGACATGGATCTCTTTTCTTTTTGCCTACTAACAACACCCATTATTCTGAATACTGCTTCTAATCAGAAAGAAGTTGAATGTATTTTGGGGTTTTTTTTCCAGGACTATTAACACTTTTTAAATTATTTTTACTTTTGCCAATTGCTAGACATAGCAATAAAAAAAAAATCTGAAAAGAACATTCATTGTTACTCGTGTTCAAAAATCTTAAAATTTTTCTCTTTTTGGCAATATTACAATTCTCAACTACAAAAAATCATTTTAAATCTTGAAATAGTTTCTTGTCCTTTCTTTCCCCATTTAGATTAGATCGTTGTTCTGTGCCAAAAAAAATGAATATAATCTCCCCAAAGCCAAAACTTTGAGTCAGTTTTTAACCGTGTTGTACATTAAAGCCCTGAAACAGCAAAGACAGAAACAGAACAGCATTTCAGTAGGCAGTTACCATCAGGACATTGTGGCACAATATAGTTTGTTGAAAAAATATAATATCAAACTGAGGAAAAATCTGTTCAGTTTCTTGGCTACATAAATTGCTGTATTGGAAAGTGCAAGAGGGATGGAGGCTTCTCTAACTTATCTTGTCACTTAGGTTCACTCCCTTGTACCTGTGAAGTGATAAAAAAAAAATGAGTAAAGAATAAAAAAAAATATTTAAACTTTGTCTTTTTTCCCAACTAACACAGTAATAATTTCAACTGAAAAATTGAGCTGCTAGAATGGTCTATCATAAAAAAAACCAAGAAGGCCATTTGATCTTCTTGTAACACCATAATGTTCTTTAATTGTACACAACTTTAATTGCTTGTTTTTTTAAATGCTTGCTGACATTCCTTGATGGGCAAACCAGGAATCATGAGTAGGACCCAGAAGACTTTCCATGTCTCCAGAACACGAGGGAACAGGGCAGCAGGAGAGAAACAGTGCTCAGTGTACAGGAAAAGTGTACAAAAGATGCTCTCTGAAGAGTAAATACATGTCTAATGTTCCTGCTGATCCCTTTTCTTCCTCTTTTCTTCTAGGCATAACCCTAACCCTTTAAGACAGGTCTTTCTTCTGAAAAAGGTCTTTGTAAATACAGTGATTTGTACAGCAGTTTGGTTTCATCGTGTTGATTATTTCAATTTAAACCTTTAAAAGCACTTGATGGCACTGTTCAAGATCCTCCCACAACATGTTAGCATCAATCCTTTTCAGGTGGTAGAAGAAAGGACTGTTGTCTTGAATAATATGCTTCTTGCAAAACATTTTCATACACTTTGATATTAAAAAAAAAGGGTCCCAGTGGAGTAATTAATCAATTTGACACCATACACCTAAAATCAAGCACAAATGTTTTTAGAGTAATAAAATGTAGGTTCATGGAACTCCCTGGCCATTCCATTCCATTTTTCCAACCAGAAAAATCTCCATTGAGAAGAATCATCAAGTTATCTATCTCAGCTGTTAGTTAAGTAGCTTTCCTAGTTTACTTTTCATTCTTTCATGTTATCTAGTACTGATTTTTATTTGCATCTTATTGTATGCATTAAATTCTTATAATCAGGTGTTAATATGTGCCACAAATACATATAAAGTTCTTTTTGCTTCCATTATGTTTTTGGTTCTGATAACTCAGCAAGAAAAATTTCACAACTTTAATAACTGACTAATTTAATGGCATTAATATTCCTTTGTATATATTTGGATTTATATTCTGTGAATTTAGAATAATGCAGATGTCTTTTAAACACTTTAAAAAATAAAATTGTATGCATATGTCAGTAAAAGTCCAGTTATTTTAATAACTTGTCCAATTCTGTAGGCACTGACCTACAATTGCTTAGAGTACTACATTTGTTTGGTCTCCCCAAGTATAATTTTAAACTTGATGAATTCTTTGTTTTGCTCTTGTAACCAATGTCTCAAAAAAAATATTTTTTTACCATCTACTGTTTCCTTCAGAGTTGCCAAAAGTTTCTCTGGTTCTTCAAGGCACATTAATAAATGAGTTGCTAGTGAGTCATTCATGATTTAAAATATTTTCTCCTGAGGTTCTGATTTGCAGACAGCCTCTCATCCTTCCCTCACTTACAAACTGTAACATGATGGGATCTGTGAAAAGCAAATAATAAGCAATAAAAAGGTCATTTCATTTGGCTATAGACCATCCAAAAAAACTAGCTTATAGCACAGAATGCAAACCATACAATTCCTTTTCAATATGGTGAGAAACAGTTTGCAATCTCAATTTTAACGACAAAAAAGTTGGAAACAGAAAAATACAGTAATAATCTACAAAGAAACAGGACTTCAGTTAAGTTTTTGTTGGGTCTTGTTTCTACCAGACCAGTCAAGGGCAAGATTTCAAGGGTTCCAGTACATTCACCTCACCATTGTTCCTCCAAATGATTCATTGCTTTACAGGAAATTTCCTTGGAAATAATTGTCAATTGCATTGTGGAGATTGATCTGTACACAATTTATTAAAATAAACATTTTATCACTGCAATTCGTATCTGTCTACAAATGCTGGTGATTTACTATTAATTGCAACAAATGTTTATGATAATAAAATATTGACTGTAGCCAAAGGTGGTTTGCTTGTGAAAAGGAGTTATTTGGGAGCCAGGCAACAGTATATATATATATATATGTTTCATTCCTCATCAAAACAAACAAACAAACAAACAAACAAACAAAACCAAATAAGTAAATAAGTAAGTAAATAAAGAAATAAATAAATAAAAAAGAAAAAGAAAAAGAAAAAATATCTTTACCTTATAAGTTTTTTGTCTTTACAGCTGGACAGGATCAGTCTCCTTTTTGGTCTCACTCAGTATATACTGTAAGTATTCAATGCCAGTATTCAAGACACAATCCTATAATGTCATTACAAGGTCCCATCACAGTCACTTGCACATTTCCTTTGGCACAGCACTTTTTTTTTTTTTTTTTTTTTTTTTTTTTGTGGGGGGGCAGGGTTCACAGTAAAAAAATCCTTCACTTTCAATAAAGCAGCGGGAGAGGAAAAAATCCTGCTAAGGCACTTCAGCTGTTTTCAGATTCATTAAAAAAAAATCATGTTTGTGGAGATTATGTTTCTTTTTCCTGTTGGCCAGCTGCTAGAAAAACTTTGAGAGTTTGCTAGGTAAAAGCTCAAGAAAATCTGAGGCTTTTCTTGCTCTTACCCCGGTAAGGCATAACTTCTAGAACCAGATATGCCATCAGAGGCAACATTTCCTGTTATGCTGGAGGACAGGACAAGAGCAGCAGTCCTCTCCCAGACATTAAAACTACTAAAAAATGATAAAGGAAGCTCCTCAGATGCACATGAAGAGCATAAAAAATGAGACAAAACAGAGAAAAATGGCAAGACACTGATGCCTTCAAGACAGGGAAGAGATTTGGGACCAAAGGAAAGACATCTAGATTATTCACTCTGAAAGTTTGGTTTGTATTAAGCTCATGCTCAAACTCAGCCCCTGGGAATGAACACAGAACATTTCAGCTTGTGCATTACGCTAACAAAATCTCACAGTTCTGCTTTTCCTCTAATTTTGCACCCTTCACACTGCAGGAGAGTCTTTTTATCAATCTTAGTCTGTATCCCAACCTTCTTACGCAAAGGTTAAAAAGAATGTATTGATTATACTGTGAAGTGTGCCAATGACATTTCTAAGGTTGTGTAGTACAAATCTATAGATAGCTAGGGAGTGTTCATGCTTGATCAAATTCGTGTTATTACTGGGAGAAGCTCAAACCTTAACAGATGAAAGATGTTTCTCAAATTACCTAGCTCTGTAAAATATTTTCCTGATTCAGAGCATTTTAACTTCCCCTTGCTATTAACGTAACACAAATCACAGATGAGTCTACAGAAAGGAATCAGGATGAAATCTAAGTTATGGGAGATCTGTCACCTTCTTCAAAGTGGTCAGTATTTTACTTCATGTTCTTGATATAAACAAGGAATACAAAATCTTCATTTGTAAGCAAACACTGATCGAGGTAGTTGTGTCAGATCTGGTCCTGGGCCTTTTTTTCTGCCTGTTTTTCAGCTGCCACATCACCCTCAAGCTATTCTCTCTACTTCTGCAATGGGACGGGACTTTCTGAAGCTTAACCTTCTACTGCTGTCTTACTGTGTATTAGTAGGTCCAGGAAAAACAACATCAATGAAGCCTGGCTTCTCACAGATTTGCGTGCTATGGTCAGATGTCCCAGTGCCTCATGGAGTAGCTGTGAGTGACACTCTCCTTGCCATTGGGGCATCGCAGAGCTTCTCCTCCTGGGTAGGTTCTCTGGTTTGACAAGGATTTTGCTGCCTCTGAATTTTTACCCTCAGGTTGCCACAAGAAGGTGTCCCTTCTCTCAGCAGTCTGTTTTCATGAACTTTTTAGGAATCTTACAAGTGTTAAAACTGCCAGTCAGCTGAAAATCTTTAAAGCTTGTCTGGTCAGATAGATACATGTACACAGACTGGCAGACCAAGTGCCTGACTTGCTTCTGTAGAAAGACAAGTTAAAAAGAATTAAACTTTAAGCACACTTCTGACAGGATTCCTCTCTTGGTATACAGGCTTTAGTCACAAGAGCTCAGAAAATTTCAGCAACCCTATCCATCCAGGAACTTCTCTGTTCCTCTCAGTTTATGTTGCTGTTACAAGTCATCCTGGAGCCTACTGACAAAACGAGAGAGAAAACATGCAATAACCCTTCAAGGGAATAAACAAATCAGCCTTTGAGTCTCAAATGAGTGCTGAGACACAGGTCTCAGGGCTGACACTTGAGCTCCAGACTTTAAAATCTGCTTTGCCCATGTGTCAGCCATGGCTGTGAATAGCGAAAGGCTAAATGGCTTTCTTGCCAACAGGAATCATGTATACCAGAGAGCAGTTCAGTTCATGAGTCACTGGCTAAGCAGATGTCAGAAAGCATGATATCTAAAGTTGATTTCTGATGAAAATGTCAAAGGAGATGTCTCTAATGCTGAAGTTGCTTTTCAGTGATGGCTTGTTACTGGTTCATAACTGCTTTCTCCTCTGCATCCATATACCATTAAAGCTGCTGTGGTTCTACCTTGTATCTGTGCTCAGCCAGAATTACATTAGATCTTTTGAAGGAACTATATAAACTAGTCATCTAACTAAAACTCACCTTTAGGTTTTGGACAGAGCTAGCATTCTGTAACTACTCAATTACCCCTTCATCATGGGCTAAATATAAGAGTTTGGAAATACAAAGTACACTTTCTGAGTAGGAGGAGAAATCATGCTTCAACTCTTTTTCCTAGAAGTTATTATCTTCACAAGGTCCTGAGCAATTTCTAGCAAAAAATGTTACCCTACAGACACAATTTTTTCCTTATTCCCAGAATCCTATCTCAAAATCCAATAGCATAGTCAGGTTCACTAAGGGTGTGCTGTTTATGAGATGTTCAAGAGACTTTTAACCAACACAAAAAGATATTTGCAAAATTTGTCTATAAAGGAAGTGTTTTTTCTTGTCTATTCAGAGGTGCATTCAATCTTCTAATATTTTATTCTTTTTTATTATTATTATTATTCTCTCAAATAACTAGGCATTATTTGTGAAATAATTCATTCAGTTTCAGTAATAATAATACTAATAATGTCATCATTTAACATTGTCCTTTTTATTTGTGGAACTTGAAACACTTCATATTAAAAAAAAATTAAAAATCATTATTATTACCATCCTTTTATACATTTTGAGACCAAAGCATAGAACATGAAAGTAACTTTTCCAAAGTTACTCTGCTGAGATAAGAATGGAACCAGATTTTCTTTTGTTCTGGTTCCCTGTACCACTCTAATTCCATAAAATATTGACAAGCTATATGATAAAGCATACATATATCACATATTCAGATACAGAAGATAGGAGTAAACAAGTTGAAAGAACTAAGAAATGTTTCTCAGTAAATTCTATGACACAAAATAGGATCCTTGTCAGCTCTACAAACTGCACTTTCTGTTCTCTCTCTTTTCCCTGCTCAAATTTCCACAGCTTGAGAACTTTTACACTTCACCATATTCAGATTTCCTTTTAAACATTCACATTTTTTATCTGTTCTATCTTGAATTTAATGCTATGGCATTTTTCCTCTTTCTGAACTTATCAATTCATCATCTCTCAAAAAAGCCACACTTATGGTAGTTATCACTTCATCTTACAGAATGTGCAAAATGCAGACTTCAGTAGGTCCCTCATCAGCTTATTCCCTATGGTCCAGAAATATTTTTTTTTTTTGCTAAAATTGTTTAAGGTTTTTATTCAAATAAGTTTATGCATTTACCAGTGTTTTTTCCAAGCTTCGTGGCTCTCCCACAGAGACTAAACTTCATACACTTGATGTTCTTAGAGCTATGTCCTTTCATCTTTCTAGAACAAAGCCATTTTGAAAATCTCTCAGGCTTTTTGTAGCTTTTGGTAATAAATCCAGGGAGGATATTTTTTTCTTCCCAGAAGCTCTCAAGGGGGTTTCATATTGTATGAGGGTCTCATATGCATTGAACAAACTGTCCCTCCCCTCTCAATTAGGGCTCAGTTTATTGAGTCTCGGGCAATATCCGTAGCTTGGTTTAGGGGAATCCCTACTTCTGCACTGTGCAGGGCAGCTACTTGGAATTCAGTTCATATGCTCACCAGACACTGCTTCAGGATAAGAACTTCGAGGTGAGGTCCTCTAGAGCTGTTAATTAGACAAATATTTTCTTACATGTCTTCTTGTGACGTAACCGTTAGTTGCCTACAGAGGGATCCAGGCTGACCACTGCTGGAGGAAGAGAGTTAATCTTATGATAATTAAAGCTTTCTGAGATGTTTTTGGGATAGATAGATGGGTAGATGTTGCTTTTTCTTCCCCACTCTTCCCACGGTGCAGTAATTTTACCAATTCTTGTATGACCAGGAAACTGAGACTACTTTGCCTTTTATGTCATACAAGCCTATGTTATGACATACAATCATTTACAGCCCTGGAAGGTACATCTGGTTTAAAAGATAGGCATAAGTATTGAATAAGATCTCCCTGCAACCTTCTCTTCTTCAGGCTGAACAACCCCAACTCTCTCAGCCTTTCCTTATAGGAAGGTATTCCATCCCTCTCATCAACTGTGTGGTCCTTCTCTGGACCCACTCCAACAGGTCCATGTCTATTCTGTGCTGGGACCCCCAGAGCTGAGCCCAGTACTCCAGGTGAGGTTTCACCAGAGTGGAGTAGAAGGTGAGAATCACCTCCCTTAACCTGCTGGTCACAATTCTTTTGATGCATCCCAGAACATGGTTAGATTTCTGGGCTGAAAGTGCACAACTGTCACACTGTCAGATCATGTCCAGCGTTTCATCCACCAGTACCCTCAGGTCCTTCTCTGCAGGGCTGCTTTCAATTCCATCATCCCCCAGCCTTTATTGATATCATAGGTTATGTCTTTTTGTCCACTTCTATTTAAAAACTACCTAAAGAACTCAACTCACAAAGGATGAATTTTTTAAGACCTACCATCCTTGCTTATCAAGCTAGAGAATTAATAATCAGAATCCCTGAGAATGGAAAGAACTCTTTCAGCACATAACTGTACTGTTACAAGGAGAAATAAATTATTTTAAATCAAAAGTTATTTCAGATATTCAATGTGAGGAAAGCAAATTACAACTTAGGTGATGTATTACCTACACAAGTGTTTGGGTTGTGTATTAACCAAGTGGTAAATTCCATTTTGTTTTTTTTAACAGAAAAAAAAAAAGGCTTTTCTGTGAACTATTCTGGAGTGTAATCTGTATATTATAAAGCATAGATGCCTTAGCAGTAACTAGGAGCCCCTCTTAGAGAGCAGCTCTTGCAGTAACAGAACAAAAGCATGGAGGTGTTTTCTAGTCACAAGGTATTTGTGTTAATAGAACAACTACATATTACCAATATTGCTATGGAAAGGCAGGGGAAAGTAATTAAATTTCAATTACACTCCATCAAAGAGAAAAACTAATAAATCAAAACCATATGCAACAGCCACCAAGCTTAGGATTCCCAGGGACTGCAGATAAGAATCAAATTCAAAAATTTTCACTCACTGTATTTGATGTCTTTTAATCAGTTCTTCATCTGCACACAAGCCAAACACAATATCTGGAACTTCAAAGTGCATTTTTTTCAGGTATTTTGTTTCATACAGTACTTCCAGGACCACTGGGTTCAAGTTTACAAGTAATTCCTTTATGTGGCAGTACAGGGAAAAAAAACAAAGAAATAGAAAATAAGGCAGTAGTTAGGTAGCAGTGTGATAGAACTGGAACATACAACAATAAGTAGATGACTAGAGAAGATTTTTAAATGAACATCCATGTTTCTACACAGATCATCCTCCTCTACAAATATTTTCCAAAGTATTAATAAAACTCATATCTTACACTGATTTCAATTTCCTGTAACTCCTTCACTCTGCCTTAATCACTGTGACTTCTTAAGTTTTATTCTAGTTCTTCAGCTAGATTCTATGGAAGCTAATTTAAGTAAGAATTGTAAGATTTTCTGTCTCAGTAAGCAGTTTTGAAAGTATATTAATGAATTATTACATTATACTCAACAGTGATGTTGACCATCAGACAAAAAAAAAACCACAACAACCAATTCAAGAAGGTAATCTTTTTAACCCTATTAAATTTTTTTAATGCTGTGCTTGTCTATTCATTATATCATTAAAGTGGCATATGTAATACTAAACAGGGTAACAGTAATACAAAGGATAATTCATATTCACTATTTACCTTAGTTTCTGGGTGTCTGACAAGTACAGAAGCACACAGAGCATTTCTAGCCTGGTTAGCAAACCTACACCAGGCTCTATGATAAATAAGTTCAAATTCCAAAAGAACTGCAGCCATTTTATTGTAGCTTTTAACAACCTTTTTCATTTCCAGTGTCTGCAATTCAGGGAAAAAAAAAAAGCAAACACCATTTAATGAATTCAATGAGTCTAACACAGTAGATATGTCCTCCACTAGTTTTTTTCCTTGCCACAAAACAAAGATTTAGGTTTATTTTAGAGATAATGTAAGACAGAAACATATAAATATATTTAAGAAATCAATTATTAATAAGTATTGAACTGCTCTCAACTCCTTTGCTAACTTTTCCTCCCAGTTTTATCCATAAAATAAAGTCTATACTATGACCTATACAAGACCCTGATCTCCCACTAAAAAGCTAGAAAAAATTACATTCTTTCATGAAGTGTGGCCTGTGTTTGAGGCTAAATATCTCAGTTCTCTTCATTGCAGAGCATAGAGAAAGAAAGTTCTGTCAGGATTATCATGAGCCAAGACCCAGAAGAAACACAACCACCAGCCTAATTTATCAGCTTAATGTCTCAAAGGAAGTAACTGTCCTCAGCTGCAGAATAATAACACTGCAGAAAGGATTTCAGATCCTAGAGCAAACACTAACACACGTTTGGTTCCATCTGAGTACAAGCTGATAGAAAAGTGAACTTAAGAGTATAAAAATAAATCACATGTCTGTTAATAACATAGCATAGATATTCTTCTGCTCTTTTCCAACCTTCAGAAGTGTGGCTTTCTTTTTAAAGAATGTCATTGGATGGTCAATTTTTCTGTATAGCTGCTGAGCCCAGATAATCTTCCCTGTTACCTAAAATGCAGAAGGCATGAGGTTATATTTCCATTAACTAAAACCAGTCAAGAAGTGAAGACTTATTTATTCTCTATTTTTCTATTTATTTCATTCTTACTGGTGGCATATTACGTGGTATAGGTGGATCTTCTTTCTGCTTCTGGTAGAGCTTTTGAATATACTCTAAGTCTTGGCTGTACTGCTGAAGGACAATGGTATACTTCTCATTAAGATCTATATGATCTTCTCCTATTTGTTCAAGCTTCATCAGAAATCCCAGCATCTGTTCAGTCTAAAAAGGAGGATGAAGCATTTATTGCAGATGTTAATAGTTCAGAAAGTCATTGTTCATAAACTTTTTTTATTATGCCATGTCAATTGTTTTTAAGAAGCATGCAAATGTCCATCCAGACCAATTAGTGAATTTTACTTCTGTATGTTGCCCTATATAGAAAATAAATACCATAGTATGATCCAATAAACTTCTACTGCTACAGTATAATGGAATCTTTAAATTTTTTTTCTGACTCTCAAATCATCACTCTTTTTGCCAACAGAAATTATATTGATAGACATTGATGAGGTCCTCCCTCAGTCTCCTCCAGGCTAAAGAGCCCCAACTCTCTCAGCCTCTCCTCA
>JANHGL010021819.1:30898-43208 GCA_024611195.1 Ceyx melanurus | reverse complement strand
ACCTGTATTTTTGTATGCATCCAGGTCCCATGTCTTCTAAGTCAGAAGTGTGAAAGAATTATCTATTATGCTAGTATTTTTATCTAAAATTATGTCACAGTTATAAAATTTTTTGAGATAATCTAATTTCATGAAATTTCCTTCTTATCAAAGGAATGAGTGATTTGAATAGTCATATTAATTCTATATATTTTTTGTCAGCTAAACTAAGTATCTTAACACCTTAAGACCAATTTGTAAGACCAAAAAGCAAATTATTTGATGTTGAATATGACACTTAAATGAACATGAAAGGGCTGAAAGAGCATGACTTTCACATAAGTGTGTGGACACCCTTTTCATCAGGGAAACATATTTTTTTACCAGATGAGGTATGTAGTTTTGCTATTTACTCTGTTTAAGTTTTGGTCAACAAGGCACAGCTGGAGGGGAGCCTCAGTTCTTTAAAAGCCTCTTTTCTCCCCCTTCCACCAAGTCCCAATCAATACAACAGATTCAGAACCAGAAAAGAAATAAGCTCCCAAAAAGAACAGCATAATTTCCCCAGAGGACTAAAGAAGGCAAAGGATAGCTGTGAGTATATGGCACTGATTACTGGGAGATCCCTCTGAAACAGCTGCACTTTGGTCTTGCATGGTTAAGGAAAAAAAGCTGAGCCAGGTATTCTTGTTCCTAAACTATTTAGTGCACAAAATCACTCATTCAGAAAGAATACAATGGCATGGAGCATTTTTTACAGTGCAACTCATCTGACACAAATCTAGGCTATTAACTACAGTGAGACTCTTTCTATTGCACTTGATTTACAGGATCTAAACATTAAAATAGTTTATAAGTTGGAGGTCAAAAAGATCTGGTCAATTGTCATCTTCTTGCTAATGCAAGATGCTTCTGAGCTAAAGCATGTAACTGTTAATGGATAACCTTTTCTGGATTTATTCTTATTTAACAAATTATAGAGGAGGAATAGGAAATAAGACTTGATGACATTTGATCCATGAGTCTTAAAAAAAAAATAATTATTAAAGACAACAACTGTGTTGTATGAGAAAGGTCATGATTTAATTGTAAGATTGTGAAATCAGGATGCTAAGCACTGGGGTAACAGGTTTGAGAAACACATTCAGCTAAATGATCAGTAGAATAGAGGACATTCCTTTTCAGTTTCTAGATAACATTTCAAAACTCTTGTTGGGAAAAAAACCCTAATGACAAAACCTGACTTATCTGAGTAAATCTGATGTTTTTAGATGATAAATTATATATATAGGACAATTCAGAATAGAATTCCTCTTACTTAAAATAACTCTTAAAATATCAAGTCTTCAAAACCTGATCCTGAAATACATACCTTCTTGATTTTATCAGAATCAATTTTATAAAGAGTAATAGTGAAAGCCAAGTAATTTTAGCAACAGTAGCTGAGGTGAAATAACTGAGTAGCATGTAGACAGCCATTCTTGACAAATATGCTATTATTCAAAAAGTGTTGTACCTGTAGTTATGAAAGAATATTTGATTTGAACTAGTAGATTCTACTATTATGGACATATATAAGCACCTAGAAAGATGGATAGGCCCAATGCTGTGGAAGGGATAGACTGCACACCCCAGCATGATCCCTCTGTCATTCAGTGTCCCGTTGAGTATGAATTTAAATCACTTAAATCCTGAAAATTTCCTTTGAATATTATAAAATTTAAATCCTTTAAGAATTCCTTAATCAAGGAAAAATTATAAGATTAAGAAAGCAATTGTTCACTGGGATTTAAAAATCCATCATGAATTTTCTGAATCTTGAACTGTTTAGTTAGGTTTTAATTCTCACATTCAAGTGCTTGATCTTGAATCACTCAGTAATAAAATGGAAAAATTACAAATCAGTCTGGTAAATTAGAACATGCATAGAATAAGGTGTCATAATAAAGTTATTTAGTGTCTTAGAAAGTTAACTTACATAGTACAAATAGATGAAAAACACTCCTCAACAGAATATAGCATATATATCAAGATCAGTACCGAGCCTTTTCTACATCCTTTGGATTTTAAGCATCTCTGGGTATTCAGAATCAGCCTCTAATAATATCAAATTCTTTGGAAGTCTCCTGAACTCCTGGACATGACAACTGAAAAAAAGGTTGTTCCTGATCTGCTCTGAGACAGAAGACAAGCCAAACAGGCAATCTAAAATTAGAGTGAGGCATGCCACCATCTGTCATTCCCACCTTACGTTATGTATGTTAGGATGATTGACTCTAAGAAAGTATGTACTGGTCCTGAGTAGGACTAGACTTGGGAATATTTTAGATATTTTTACCTTTTAGTTTTCCAGCTTCACTTTTGTGAGGCTTCATGTAGGACAGAGCACAAAATAATATAAGAAAATGTCAGGAAATGGCAGAAACAAATTCTCTTTTATCGTTAGTAAAAGTAGGATGGAAGATACTGGTGGAAAGCTCAGAGGGTCAAAAGACCCATTTCATCTGTTTAATGAGAAAGCTGAGCCTCTGGGACTTGTTTACAGTGTCTCTGTGAAAGGACTTTCACAGGAGCCAGATATGTGGAGGACCTTGCTCACACCTCTGGCCTTTTTACATGACCCTTATTTGGAAGGCAAGAAAGAAGCAAATTGCTTTTATAGTGTTTGGTGCTCTTCAGCAGTTCATCTGTTTTTCACAATGACAGTGATTTGAAACTTTTTTGAAATATAAAATATGTGTGGGAAAAGTTAATGTTTGAAAACCACAGAAGGAGTTCAAATTAAGAGAGAATCCTTAGGCTAAATGAAGGCCATGATTCTTTTCAATCTTCAGTCTTCATCATTCTCAGGGTTCAGAAACACCTGGCTCATCAGTCTTCTTTACCAGGAGAACATAATCTGAAAACAGTGGGCTGCAGGAGTGTAAAAGAAGACTGAATTTACCCTTGAAGAATTATTGCTGCAAACAATAACATGCAAAACAATGGGACACAAACTGACCATAGTATTCCAAAGTGAAGGAGAAGCCACTTTTTTTCCTTTTTTTCTCTAACTCAGAATTATTCCAAAATACAAGATTCAGTAACAGTGCAGTCATGAAGTGGGCAGTGTTTACATCTTACATGAAAATAACTTGAACTACACTTTAAAGCGTTCACACTACAAAAGCTAAAGCATCTAGTTATTGGCAAGACAAGCCTTTAAGGTCTTGACTAGCTAAACTGAAAGCTACTTTTGAGTTCAAACTGTTCATAAATCAACCAATGTTTTGTCAGCTCTTTTTTTAAATCCATTTATGGGTTGGGAAAACAAGCATCTACATCAGTATGTTGTGGAATTTGTGACCAGCTTTTATTTAGTAGATTTTTTTTGTCTGTTTTCTCAGACCACTCTGTACCCAAATCACCAAATTTACATTATAAGAACAATGTCGTTTCATGGAAAAAACACTTACCATGGTTTCACAGTTCCATATTTGACATTTCCCATTTTCAGAAGGACTGTTCATATATCATACATTTTGGAAGACCTAAATGCCTGATTTTGAGAAAGTTTGTTGTTTCTAGTAAGCCAACAGAGGAGTAAAGAATCAACATATGTCCAGGGGCTGTATCAGAGTTATTCACTGAATAGGCTTTGATGTATTCAATCACTGACTGTCTGAAATGTAGTGAGGAATATAAAGCTAGTGCTTAATGAAGATACTATTACCTTTTGAGTTATGTTGTTGTTTTGTTTTTATTTTTAATTTAAACCAGACACTCATAAACAAATAAATAAAAGAGAGAAGAAAAATGTATCAAAATAGTTCACTTCTCTCATTTAACATTCAAACATTAATCCAAATCTTAGACTGTTTACATTAGCTTAAGGACCCAGGATGCCTCTGTGCATTGTGTGAAACTAGACCTTACATTTTTAACATGTCATTAATTTATTTCACCAGTTTTTACAATTATCTTTTTCATTACCTAAGAGTATTTGCAGAAACATATTCTAGGTCATTAGAATGTTTCCAGAAAGGATGTGTAATTATTTCTGAAAATATATGTCTAATAATTTTATTGAATATCAGTGCACATCTAGCTAAACACTGTATACATAACGCTGCAATGGTAAAGAAGTCTTTCTCCTGCTCTGACTGTGTCATACATAGACACCCCACTCTCATGGCATATATGCATAGATATATACAAAAGATTTTGGCCCCCAGCTTCACAAATTATTCACATTTTGTTCGATAAACAAACAAAAAAAATAAATAAATAAAATAAACCTGCAACCACAAAAGGATGTTACAGCAGGAAAAGGGAGAGGTGAAAAGCAGTATCTGTGCTGTGACACCCTACCTGGGAACTCCAGGGTGCAAAATACAGTCTCACACTGTGAAAAAGCAGATCATCAAAGCAGTCTTGCTAAATCACCTTCCACTAGTAAGTACACAGGCCATGTACCCTCACCCCACAGCAGCCAACGAGCGCCTACCTATTTGTAATGCTGCAAACACAGTTAGCAACATATTTGTTAGCAGGTGTCACTGTGATGAGAAGAGCAGACGGCAGTCAGGCTGTAATTATTGTGTGAACCCAATAGGCGTTACACACTTCATTTTGGAACACATCACAGAATTCTTTAATAGCTCGCCTGATTATTAGGATCTTACGTTAATTTGTGCAGAATGTTATAAAAGTTAAGCAAGAGATATTAACATTATACAAATGAGTGTGGTTCTGCCTGTTAGGTTGAACATACGGCAAGAAACAGAATGACACTATCCAACACTGCAAATTTACATTTAACAAAATCACTAAGTAACAATTTTACAGTCATCTTAATTTGCATCACTAAAACCTGGCAGCATTTCACCCAAAATGCATTAGCAGGAACTATTTATAAGATCAGTATCAAGCCAGTGAATTAATACAATTGTTAGAGCCGTTCTCACAATGGTGATGCCTAATTTCCTTAGGAGAGTACCGTTAAGGATCACAATCCCTGCTCTGTAAACACTTGTTAGAACAATTCATAGCAAAATGACTGTGAAAAGGTAAATTGGGGTCGAAGGTGGGAAAATATAATCCAGCTTCTGAGGGCAATCAGATATCATCATATTGTGTACTATCCAGGGTGTGAGCATCAGCACTTCACAGTGGGAATGTTTTTAATCTTTATTTGTCCAACATGGCACAGAGAAGCCACAACTTGCACTGATTTTGTCATTGTGTTTGCGCAGCAGGTGTGAACTAATGGAGGCAGGGTCCTAATTCCCCAAATCATCATGTCAGGAACAAATCTCCCCTCGAGATCAAGTCCTGCTTTTCTCCCCAACGCAAAGGTAAAAGAAGCAAGGAGATATGATGCAGACAGGGGTTTTCGCACGGAGCTAGACCACAGCAGGAGAGGATGCCCCAAAACATGGAGACAAGAAGCCTCTTCAAGTCCTACAGTTTAAGAAATACATTAGCACTAATAATTGATTTAATTATAGAAATTTAATTAACCTTGCTTGCCTTTGAAAGCATGATATATTCCTAGAAGGCCAAAATTCCCTCTCAGATCTGCTCTATGTTCTTAATTACATTGATCTGCTGTACTGACATACATATTTTCCTTTATACCAGTCAGAAATCTGCACACATAAGGAGTCCAGAATACTGAAGGAAACTGTTATCATGTGGATTTGAAGAGAATTTTGCCATCATATTTAATAAAAATTAAAAAAAACACTATGAAATAGGCTGAGTTTCTGACAGAGTACACCACTTGTACGCTGCTTTATGTAATATGAATAATTTATGTTGCTAAAAGTGCTTAATCTGAAATATGGGTAGAAGCGGGTAATTGCCCATGGATAATACTTTATATATTTTGTAGGAGGAACATATCTCAACCCAAGGAAATACACTGGTGCTAGGGCACAACTTTCAGATATGAATGACTCAATGAATCATGAATGACTATGATTTTCTTGGGGTCTAATGGTTTAGTGCACACTTAAATACATAACGAATGCATGGAAAACCCTACACAATCTAAATTGTGTAGCACAGAGTGGACTGTGAACTCTTCTGAGCACTTTAACTGTTTACAGTTTAAACAATAAATGAATATATATGTACGGGGTCAACTTTTATCTGGTTGATAGTGGCACCCATCTCCACTAGGAATTTATAAATCTTTCTGAAATCTCGAAAGCTCTGTCTTAATAGTGACATGCAGTGGCTGCATGGTGCAACAGAGGTTTAGGAGAACAGTATTGCAGAAATATGAAGATCATTTAACACAATATATCAGAACTTGTTATGCTACACAGCAAGTTTCCATGTACACTGGTTTTTTACTGGTATTTAAACATATTGTAGAGTTACTGTTCATTCACTCATCCATGCACTTGCACTCAGAAGGGATTTTAACAAAAAAATATATCACAAGTCTGAGACTTTTATGGGCTACAGTGTAGGGCTGCCTGTTCTGAAGTCTAGATTGACACAAAACAGCACCAGATAGAAGGCAGAAGGTAAGAAATGTTCCAGAAAATATGGAGTAGTTTTGTATTTTGAATATTAGTCTTTAAATGTGATAACTACTTTGCATTTGTGCAGATAGTGAGGGTAGCCCACTTATGCCTCGTGTTAAAGGTTCCTCTCACATCAGTTCATTCCTTCCACACTTGTACCACTCATGCCTGCTGCTGTTACTATAGTCGCCCTTTCATTGTCTCTTCTTTTGACCCACTGATCTTGATAAGCTAGGTGGAATTTCACTTTGCAGAACCTTCTGTATCTCCTGTGGACTGGTGATTTAGCCCAACAAACCACAGTCTCAAAATGAAATTGGTTGTGCTGGCACTAACCTCTTTAGAACAAGGAATGTATAAGGCTAGTCTTAACCAATCTCTATTATTCCTTATTCTGTCCTGGTGGGTATTATTTCTCTCCAGTTAACAGTGTTTCTTAATAACTCCCCTAATATCAGGCACATGACCACCTGACCTTCCTCTGGAGACTGTGTTACTTCCAACATAAAATGGTATTTAGATATTACTGAAAAACTTCATCATATCTAGAGCAAAACAAGGGAGGACATGAACAATTCTACAAATAAAATAATTATGAAAAGCCTGAGGAAAATAGGTGTCAAAATATTGTTTATAGTCCTAAAGAATTTGTATTTATAGAAAGAAAAAAAAAAAAAGTGTATGCAGTCCAGCCAAATCTACTTTTCCAGCATCATGAGAGAGGAAAAACAGAAAATGCAAAACCATCTTTCTAAATCATTGTCAGCTTTATTGAGATTAGAAGTATTATTATCTGATATTCACATATGCATTCACAGTGACACTATAGGGTATAGTTAATGTGCTCTCTATATGTTTTTCTGTATCTTAATTTCTTGGCACCATTTT
Source organism: Ceyx melanurus (assembly GCA_024611195.1). Classification (NCBI taxonomy): domain Eukaryota; kingdom Metazoa; phylum Chordata; class Aves; order Coraciiformes; family Alcedinidae; genus Ceyx; species Ceyx melanurus. The sequence goes on along the minus strand of JANHGL010021819.1, from coordinate 35,823 downwards.
AAAATGCAAATGTTAATTCCAACAGCAGTACACTTCTTACTCTCCTCAACCTCTTATTTCCTCTGTGTATCTCCAGGCTTATTTTTTCAGGTTAAATTGGGCAAAGGTTGTTTTTGTTTTCTGTGAAGAAAATATATATTCCAGGAGCAGAACTGTCTTGATTGATACGCTATGCATCCATCAGTTGGGTTACATGGACTATGAGTCAGGGTATAATTCTGCCCTATGTCAGCATTTTCCTTTCCAAGTGCTTGAGACTGTGCATTGCAGAAACATGCTTCTGGGGAGAATACTTCAGAAAATTGTGCTAACTCCTTGGTTCCTTCCATCACCGCAATGTCATATTAGGAGGCACAAAGTGACATCTTGATATATTGCTTATAGCCTCATATAAGGTAAAGTCTTATTAGAAAGTAATAAAAGTGACCTCCTGCTTTTTTGTCCATAATCTTGTATTACGTTAAGATGGAAAATCAGAGCTGGTTATGTTTGCCATTATTTTGTTGTATTTAAAATAATATTGTGCAACACCAAGGTTGGAGTTTGAAAAATGCTAAGAAATAATACTGTCTGGAGCAATATCTAAAATATTGACGAAAATAGAAAAGACAAGCCTACTTGCCTGTGTTTCATTTTAGGTGTGCCTGATGAAGAAAAGCAAATAAACTCTCTGGCTTCATTTACAGTGTATTTTCAGCTTAAGCAGTCACAGTGTTCATAATGCGTAGTCTAAAAAAATCCAGTAATATTGTAAAAATAGTTTATTTTGGAATGGAATGTGATATGCAAGTACACTGTAAGTGCAGCATTGAGGGTAAAAGTATTCTGTTAATAAGTGGGGAAAACACTGTGCCACCTTAAATTAGATTTCTCAGCTAGAAAAAACAAGTTATTTCTTTGAAGAAGGGGATAGATTTGGAAACCCATCAGGAAATATGATTTACAGTGGAATTTAAATGACATTTTTTTGCCATATTTAACTTCAGAAATGTCTATTATTCTATCTTTATAGGCCAAAAAAATAATAAAATAGATTTAATTTAATGCAATTAAAGTTTAGCTTGTCCTATGTTAGGGATGTTACTCTAGGGGAAACAAAACTGGTTGCAATAGTGAAATTATAAAAGTTGTTTTATGTCACATTAGTTAACATATGCAAGCTTATTTAACATGTGGACCACAAATAAGTGTAATTATATTAAAACAAGGATCTGTAGCTCAGAAGCAATAAAAATAGACTAGGTTGTATTATTAATTCTTGTGTTAAGGGTTTTGAGCCATGTTGATTGGCCTGAATTTTTTTATTTTGTTATGGTACAAAGGGATTGTTTGAAGTAATTTGTCCCCGAGAGAGGCTCACAATCCCAAGCGGGTTTCAATTCAGCAAAGCAAATCTAATTTTGTTTGCTTTATGCAAACCAGAAGGGGCTGTGGTTCATTCTGTTTTCACTGGAGGGGAAAGGCGCACTAATGGGACCTGCTGAAATGCATGCATTGCAAACATCATACCCCTGCATATATTAAATTTAGCTATGTGATGCACTGTGTTCATCATCTCATTGTGTACACAGATACGCTTTAGAACAAAGCCTTTAATAGTACAGGAACCTTACTACATTATGCCAACACACTATTGTATTTATATTTAATGCTACAACTGGAATTTCTTCCCTTGGATAAAGTGTATTGGTATGCCGCCTTTTTTTCTCTCCTGTTACTTGTTATAGTAGACAGTATACTGAGGACATTACACGCTTAAGCTTCAAGCCATCTGAAGATTAATTATATGGAGGTCTCATAATGGTTTTTAATTTTCCCTTTTTTACAGCCCAGAGTTAAATAGGAGACATGTTCAGGATCTGATTGCCAAAAGAGCAATAATCCCCAATCCATCAGGTCGAGGCTGGAAGATAAATGGAGGGGAATAACACCTGCAAGACAGGTAATGCTCCAGACAATAACCACTGCTTTGACAGATTACTACCCTCTCTTCAGAGTGGCTCCTTTTTAGGCTTTACAAATGTGGTATTTATATTGCCTAAAAAGTACACCGGATCTGAATAAATGCTGGATATAGGAGGAAATCCATTTCTCTGAAAGCCAAAAGAAATGTTGCCATTTATTGCACTGAGAGTCAGAGTGGGCCGCTAAAAAATATTTGATGGCAAAGTTGAAGGATAGATAAATTTATTTGCATATAAGTTACATTATTTATTTATTGCATTTTCATAATAGCACTATAGTTCACATGGTGTTCAATTTTTTCCAGGGTGCTTCTGTTTTGAAAACAATTTTGATATTGCACAGAGACAGACACATCTCAAAACCCTTCAATTTGTCATTAGAGATTTGGCTGCTTGCCTATTTTACTGATAATATTGCAAAACTTCATTAATTTACTGAATGATTTTTGTGAATCAGTTCACAAAGAATTCAGAATGCTACTTGTCATGCATCAGATGATTAACTATTAAAAGCATAGGTTTACTTGTTATGCTTATTGTGTGGTACGGTTCAAAGTTTGCTTAAGTGTGCAATTTAAATTCAAAGATAGGTTAGGAATAAAGATTCTCCTGCTTTCAAAGTTCCTTCACAAAACACCACAGAAATATTTTTTCCAGTTGTGTTCTGTATTGACACTAACTTTCTCTTCAGCTAGTATTCTTCCTTCCTTAAGTTTTCATGAGATTCCATAATCAAAATAACGTAACACAAATATTTAGTCTCAGTCCCCAAAACAGAGATCACAGAGGCATCTTGGATAGATCTTCTTGCACAGAAGGTCTCCTCATGAGTGAGCCCAATTGTAGTGCACGAGATCAGGGCCTCTTTTATGCCTCTCTTATAGCTCAAAGTGTGTGACTGCATATATCCCAATATTTTCTAATCTTGTTAAGCTATTCAGAAGCAATGAAAAGAGGTAAGATTCTGGTTGTGCGTTATCTTAGAAGGAATATTTGAAAATAATTATATTCTATATCACCTTATTACACATGTGTGTTCTTTAACATATAGGCCAAAACATGGAAAGGTTTGATGCATTCTGTTCTAGATTTAGGCAAGAATTAAGATTTAGATGCAAAATCAGTTTCTATGCAAACTTACCTTCTTAATGAGAAAGTTCCTTCCCTCAAAATTCCAGTTGCTTAGGTAATTAAGTAAATGTTCAATTTAACCTGAAGCTCCTAAGAATGTAAACAAACACAAAAATTAAAGAACAAAGAGCTGAGAGGTTTTTTGAGAAGATAAACCTTTTTGGAATTGGAGGAAAGACAGTGGTGTGATCTCCTCTGATGTTAGCAGTTTTCTCTGATTTTCACAGAGAGGGACTGGGCCAAGATCTTTCCATGGTGTAAAGGAAGACAGCAGAGGAGTCAGCATAAATCAGTACCTGCAGGTCGATAATGTTCTTAACAGCTTACACTTTGACTGAATGACTTTGAAGCTATTTTCATTTACTTCACCTGAGGATCTGTCCAGCAAAAAAAGGGTAAGAACAATTTAAAAGGTTTAAAAAAGAAGTGCTCTGATCATAGTACTTTTATTAGCTGAGGTTATTGAACAAAAATGACCTGAAATATAGTTTAAAACTAAGAAAGAATGTTTGTTACAAGAGTTTAAACTGAGATAATTTTACAGAGGAGGACTGGGGAAATGTTGAAATTGACATCAATTGCAGTCAAAGTATTTTCATTGCTAAATATGATTTATTACTTGTTTTCATTTTTATTATTCCTAATTCATATGGCACTATTTTATAAAAATTAATAAAATAGTGCATAGTTTTAGAGCCTTAAAGGCTAACTCAGATGAAAATAAAGAGAAATGAATGTAAAGGATGCAGTGTCACTTCAATATTCCGATACATACACTAAGAGACAATCCTTGCTCCAAGGGGTCTTCTGTACGAATAGACAAGGCAGATAAAGGAGCTAATATTAATTCCTCAGTTTATGGATGGAGAACTGAGGCACTGAAAAATCAGGGGATTTACCTAAATTGACAAAAAAACTCTGCCTGAACCAGACACTGAATCTATTTTCTTCATGTTCTAGTTCAATACTTTTCCCTCACAAAAGTTTGATGTATATTAAAATAAACTTTATACAGTCTGAACTATTCAGCAAGATCATGTAGGGCCAAATCTATTTCATCTTGTGCTTAGCTGCAGGTCTGGCAGAGTAAGTTGCCCTATTCATCCCTACAGTTAACTGATCTAGACTATAACATATGTTCAAGTCAATTCTGTAACTGATTACATAATTTAAAACATATATATATATATATATATATGTCCTTGACGACATTAATGGATCTATGAACAGGCTTACAATTAAATACTTACATATGTTGTATTGATTAGCAACTAGTTAAGAAATTATAATTTATTACTAACACAGGTCACACAGAAAATGCAACCATGTTGATAACAAATATTTTTATCCTTTAGAGGGCTTTGAAAAATAGAATGAGTAAATGCTAAATTTAGTATGTTTATTACTTACTCAAAACTCAAAAATAGCTCAAAGAAAAGCTTCATTTGAATAAAATAGTAAGATCAAGTTATCCATAGGACTTCAGGAGTTAGACTTAATCAGCATAAGGAATGATTAAAAAGAAATAGAACAACAGAATAAATATGTTTTCAGTAGATTTTTTAATGCAATATGAATAAGTTGGAAAGTTATTGTAAGAAAAAGATGTAAAAGGATTCCAATTTGCTCTATTAAGATAGAAGGATTTATGTTTTCTGTATACATCTCAGGATCAAATCTGGTAGTGATTTAAAATATTCTTTTAAATCCAAATTTTCGCAAGTTATAAAAAAAATAAATGCCCTAATTATGTAGAAACAGCTTCTTATAAATATTTTTTTTAACTGTGTATATGTATTGTCCTTTGCTAAATCCTCATTTTATTAAAAA
>JANHGL010021819.1:7934-26214 GCA_024611195.1 Ceyx melanurus | reverse complement strand
AGCCTTTATTTGTGGCCAAAAAAAATATATATATATAAATAAATACAGCAATATGTATTTTGCTTAAACCTGGACTTTCAGTCCTGTCCTATGTGTGCTTTGTAATTTTCCTAAAAAAAGGCAGTGGGAACAGTAGTCTCATTTTGAAAAAAATAAACTAATGCACAACTTGAGGGTTTTTCCCTGTTGTAACACAACAACTTTAATTATATCAGATTAGTGAAAATAAGGAATGATTAGAAAGAGGCAGTTTCAGAATTTGCAAAGACACACAGACTACCAAGCACAGGGTGCCAGCAAAAGAATGTCAAATATGTGCAGGAAAAAAACATTTGCAGATACACATTCTGTAGCTAATTGCTTAATTGCTAATTTTTTTCTGGAATCTACTTGATGTATCTATGAATACAGCCATGTGATACTTGAATACACACTCAAAAATGAAGCTCTACATCAAAGATAGCATCCAAAAAACTAAAATAACTTCCACTTTCATCCACCAAACACCCCGTTATCAATCAATACAGACCACTTTTTCTCTGGAAGAAGAGCCAAGCTTTGCTTTAGGACCTACCAACCAGCCATCCTACATTCTGATGGGACAGTTTGGGAAGCAAGTTACAGTTTACATCCCCTTCTGCTGGTCTCAGCACCCTGATCACACATGAAGGGAGAAGTGTTTTCTTTGGGTATCAAGGAACCAAACAATTTAAAAACACACAAAATTTGAACTAGCAGATAACACTAAACTTGAAAATGTACTGGCACAGTGAGGGCACACAATGGGGCACAGATGTAATGAGATCCTGGTGAGAAACACCCATTAACAAATGAATAGCCACTGTATGCAACAGGTGAAATTTTCAAGTGATCTGAAGATGCAGATTCAGGTAAGGTGTGTTAGCAGTCATTAGTAACCCAGTAAGGGAGATACTGCTGACAGAATGGACTCCTAAGCATTTCTGTATTTAGACTATGCAATGAAGATATGAATGTCTATTTTCTTTACATACTTTCTTAAGATGATGGTAAGACAGGCTTCTTTCCTTCCAATGAGTAGAATCAGTGCCAAACACAGTGGTGAGACTTCTTGTCTGGTCTTTAAGAGCAAGCAGGGCACTAAATGTAAATACTAACACTATCCCTATCCACAGTGATAATTAGTAATAATTATCTAATAATATACTATACTACTAATAAAAGTAATAAGTGAAATTCCCACATTTTTGCATATATGTGCACGTATGTATTCCTGACACAAGAGAAAAAAAATCAGACAGAGGAGTAACTTTTGCTGAATCCAGCAGTTTTAATCTCAGTGAGCAAAGGTTAAATAAATGCTGGTAGTGGGAATGTCTCATTCCCTTCTTTGTCAAATAGTTCCACTGCATTTTCATTAAAAAAATAAAAAATAAAAATGCAGTATTGCATAGAAGATGTAACTAAACTAGCATAGAATCTGGCTATTCATAGTCTAGTCAAATAGTTTTCCTGTGAATGATCTACACTTCCACAAGGATCTAGTCAGATTTTATACAGATTTATATGAAGTTTTCTTGTATTGAGAATACAGTCAATACTATTCAACAAACACATGAACAGGACCAAGCATCCACCCAGCAGAAAACAAACATGAATTCTACTCTTGCAAGGTTCACAGGACAAAAATCACAATGGAAAATTTTGCAAGAATAAATATCAACCTTTTTGCATTTGAAAATGTTTCCATTCATTCTTTAGCCTTTCTGACAGACTCCAGGGATACTCCGGACTTGCTGCACTTTGCACTTTGTCCAGGAGCTGTTTGGTTACCAATGCCCCACAGAAAGTGAAGTCTTCTCCGTGAAAACTACATACAATTTGGCTGGGGAGAGAACAGAGGCCTGAACAGCTCTTTTCCGAACAAAGGATTTCTTAAGTGGAAGAAATTCTCTTCGTCTCGCCTGAGTGGCTGGGCTGACATCCAGGGAAAAAGAAAATCCTATTCCCATTGTATGCTGCTGATGGAGAGCCTTGTGCAGTCTTAATTGTTCTCTGTCTGTCTGCTATCTGACACCTTATACAGAATGGTACATTTCAAGTCCTCTTCCAATTTTTGTCTTCTGACAGGGATCAAAAATGCCTTTTCATATATGGTCTTCCACATTTAAAACCCATGGTGACCCACTTTTCAGGAAGATCAGCAAGGTCCCTTCTTCAAAATCCCATGCAGAGGCCCACAGCTCTGATTGTCTCCGAGTCGGATTCAGAATCGTTTCCCCTTGGGTCAGTGCTTCGTGCTATCCATGACTGGAAAGAGTCCTTGGGTGGGTTTTCTTCAGTCATTTCTTTCTCTTGTCTTCACTGAAGCCCATCCATTTTCCTCCAGCTTTTTCTTTCATCATCGGTGCTTGTGCTCTTATCTTTCTCCTTTCTCTTCACAGTTCACAGTCTCCAACACACAATTTCCACTTTCTGGCATGCTTTTCACTCTTGTCCAATCCCTTCACCTCTCTCCACCTTTTCTTCTTCACCTTTGTTTACTTCCCATCTTCTTCCCTTCTCCTGCAGATTATTAAAAGCTGTAAAGCCTGCAGCCACAAGCTCTGCCTAATAAGTTAACTTGAAATGATAGCTGATATGTTTTTTTAAACAAAGCCAATCCTCAGCTTTACTTTCTGTGTAGTTAACCAAAATTGGATGCATTCCTATGTATGGGCCTGGGTATGCTTTCAGGAACTTAATATTATTCACTTGGCTTTAAAGCTTTGGTCACCGTTTCTGCTGCAAGAAGATATTATATTTTATATGTTTATATATATATCAATTTTTTTTTCTTCATTTCAAATCTGTATGCTATAAAATGTCATACCCTTGTCCTCCCTGATTTTGTGGTAAGCCGCATGAAAAGACTCAATTCCTGTCACATAAAAGAAGAAATGGTGCAACTGTAAACTGAGAGAAAGATCAACATTGCCTTGTGAGGGTTTGAGCTATTTCAAGTTTTAGATTTGCTAAAAATTCTGTCAAGTCACGTATCATCTATTTCATCCTCTTTACCAAACTTTTGCACCTTTTTTGAGGCTTGGGCTTGATTCCTGCAATCTTCCAGGAGAGGCAATCATCACATCTCCGTTTCCTTTATTAGCATTTGTCTTAAAGCCTCTAGCACATGTCTAGTTCTCTCTTTTTTTTTTTCTTTTTTTTTTCAGATTCCCAGATGTCTATATTTGTCACCAGCAATCTGCATTTCAGACTGTTTGTCATGTGTCAAGCTAAGATTATAACTTGGACTATCCAGAACTGAAAAATTTGGATCCAGCATTCATGAGGGAGGACAGGATATTGTTTTCTCAGTAGGAGAAAAGCTCCTGGCATGTTCCCTGCCCCATCATTTCCCATCTTCCCTACAAGTAAGCCAGCAGAAAGACTCTGTGATGGGGTGGCAAAGAAAGGAGGTCCACTGGAATTATGTTTGTATTTAATGTTTCAGACAGTTCTGGCTTGGACACTCTGGAAAAAGATTTGAGTCTAGTGAGATCTGTCAAATCACACTCTGCTGTTGGTATATAATGCAGAGTGTGAGGCAGATCAGAAGGAGAACTGTTGACTAAGCAGGGTAGGAGGTTCATGAGTAATCTTCATTGAAAATGGACTAGACATTGAACAATGCATCTAGGCATTCTCTATATTCTTGTTGGGTTTTAGCATTATTTAATGTAAACCTCAGCACAAAAAGAACACAATGTTATTTTAACAAATATCTGGCAAATATCTTTTAACAAATGTATGACATTTTATAAGAATCTGAATCCACTGGGCCTTATAATACCTTCATGGATCATATCAGAATATATAGAACAGCACTGCAGATGCAAAGCCACATGGATACTTTTACTCATATTACCTTCAATTTAATTTGCACATGTCATAATGTTCAAGACATGGCAAAGCACGCTTCATTACTAGCAACTTAAGATCACACCGAACATCTCTGGTTTCCTATAGCACATGCTGGAGTGTGCACCATGCTCAAATATAGGCAAAACTACCTTCATTTGAATTCTTCTCAATTAACCAGATTAAATCTAGCCAGATTAAGTTTATTCTACTCAATCACAAATCACATTACTTAAGTATAGTGGCTCTTCAGCAATACTTAGCAAACATGTCTGTGTACCTATAAGCATGTCTGTCAGTAGGCATGTGCATAGTTATGCATATACATACATGTCTGCATACATCACAGAAAGAATTCAAGGCTCTTTGCCCCAAATAATAGTACTGGAATGTCTGTGTTTAATCACAGGTGTGTTTTGAAAAGCATAGTTTGCTTTTATATTCATCTCAGCCTGGATTTTAGGGTGGTTTTTTATCTGTGGATTTCCTCCATAGAGGAATGAGATGGATGTAGTAAAAAAAGATCGATTTAAAAATTGTTGCTTTGCCTACAGTATTCTTATAGCATTTGTGGACATTGATCAAATCTTAAGGTTCCATTAAAAAAATGTCATCAATTTTTTATTTTTTCAGAAAAAGAAATAAATCTTTAAAGGAGATGATCATTTAATTAATCAAGGGGGAAAAAAAAAGAAAAAAAAAAAAGAGACTAATGCCTAAGAGTCCCATGATTAAGAGAGAACAGAACAGTGGAGTGGATAGCTTCAAACAGTACTGGAGCTATTTTTGCCTCAGTACAGACTGGTAGCAGTATAGAGCCTGTGGGGCAGAACCTGACCCATGACAGCCCATGTTTTTTGTCATCCTGTTGACTCCACATATCACTTGCATAACCAGTAATGAGAGACAGTGTAGAAAAAACACTCAGCATCCTCATAGAGCCCAAACAAGAGTAATTGAAGCTACTTAAAGCTAGCCTTGAAGTTGGTCTATGTTTTGCCTGGAGCAGATGCTCTCCTAGTCACCTTGGTGCATTGCACTAGCTGTCACAAATGTAGTCTACTTCATCCCAGTCATTGACTCACAACTGGCCCAACTGAGTTTGCTTACAATTCCAGTGCAATAAAATTTCATGATCCTCACTAAAACAAATTGTTTTTCAGACAGGTTTTTAAGGTGTGCAGATGGGTAAATTACCAATTACCACAAAAAAAACCCAAACAACCCTCACTGTTTCAGGAGATGGTAGTTGTCATTTCCCTCAGCAGAAGACTGGTCTCATTTAAAAAGATGAATCTGAACTCCTTTACCTTTTGTGTTCCATTTTCTTTATCACGAATGAAACACCAATGCAGAGCAGGAATTACATTGTGGTACTGTAAATGAGACTATTTCCTTAACATGTTTTCTAGGGAATATGCATCAACTACAGTTATTCTAAGGACAGGAAAAGTTCACAAGGATCTTCTTGTGACTTAAGATCTTCCCGAGCCACATTCATGTCTGGGACTTGTGCTCCCATAACATTCCTGTGGGGCCAGTTCAGGCTGCTCCACAGTCACCACCTGTCCCCAAGCCCTGATTACTCTAGCTGCAGGTTCTCTTGAGGAATCACTGTGATGTGCTGATGGCACCTTCTCTTCTTCCAGTGTGCAAACATTCTGACACCTATTAGTCACTCCCGTGGTTTTCTCTGCTGTGATCTGTCTCCAGAAACAAGGACTAGAGCTCTGTCTGGCAAAGGATGGAAAGTACAGCAGGGTTTTCACTAGACAAATAAGTTGACTAGCCTGTCAACTTATTTACAGGCTGTTTATTAGTTAATATAATTAAGGCATTGATGCTGTAAATTACATAGTATAGAAGACATCTTGTTGACATAAGATCTGCACAGCATTTTCCATACACTTGCTTATGAAGCATGAAAAAGTGAACAAAATGTGCAAATTAGAAGTCAAGATTCTCAGAGCTGCTGAAGGGTTTTATCAGTAGTGTTATTTCTGTTCCGAGGAACTTTCAGGACATTTCCATAATGGATAGTTACGAACTTTTTTCTTCTTTTCCTTCTCCTTTTTTTAAGTGATAGCTGCCAAATTTCATAAATCCTCTAACTTTCTGCACTGTAATTAGTTTGGAAGTCTGTAATTGTTTAAGTTTAAGCCATCAGATAAAGGCTGCCAAACCACTTGAGCAGAAAAGTTGTATTAATGGCTTCATATTATCGCTTGCTGATTTATTTAGTCTCTTTCGATCAAATTGTGACTCTTAAACAAAACGAAGAAAAACTCGAGCAGTTGTTTTCCACTGCAAAGAGGAAATGGGCAGAATGGACACACACATACAAACACATAGAGACAAAAGGGCTTTTGTGGCAGAAAGGGTGCATTGACAGTCTTGAAGGTCAGTCACGACTCAAAGGAGAATATGCTGGGGGAAGAGTTATATTCAGTAATGACAGATAAATTATGCAACATTTTATTATAACCAAAAGTCTTGGGTTCCTTCACTGTGGTATCCTGGGACACCTTTCTCACTGTTAAATGAAAGTACAGTAGTTTTAGCTAATAGAAGTACACTAACCTGCATTGTTTACAGTTTTATACTGTTAACACGTCTCCCTTCATATACATCTTGCTCCTACACTTTGCTAGATGGAGCAGCAAGAGTTTAGGATGAGAAAATATGACAAGCATATTGAAAATATATATATATGTCTTTGTCCTTTATAAAAACAATTAAGACAAAAATATTGCAGGGTTCATATGTCATTAATGGCCTATGTATTGATGTGAACCATTTATATATTGCTGCCATTCAGATTGTCACCCCATTGTATAAGATACTTTTACAGTAAGCATAAACAGAGCACAGCTCAAAAACATGATAGTCTATCTAGCTGCTATTCATCTTCAAGGAGTCAACACTGAATGTTATACTTGAACCCAGCTCAAATGCATCTATTAAGAAGTCATTTTACTAGTTTTAGAGTAAACACAATTTTTACAACCAGTATTACAGTTTGGACTGATACTTTCTTTCATAGCTCTGTGAATGAAGGGTTTTTTTTGGTTGGAATCAAACATGCAACTTAAACCCATGTCTAAATTAAATATATATATATATATATATGAGAGCAATCTCATTAATATTAGATTACTCGGTGCTTGAATTCAGCACATTCTGAAATTCCTTGATGGATCAAGGTCTCTGTAAGAAGGAAAATATACTAAAAGTTTGACATCAATAACGCACAAAGGAGATGGTGTTACGTGTATTGCAGACAACAATTAAACTGTCTTTGGATTCACTTTTTGGGTGTGGTTAATGACACTCATCAAAGAAAACATGGTCCTGCCTTTGCCATAAAGCAAGGAGAGAGTCCAGTGCAGGGCCACCAAGATGATTAGGGGTGTGGAGCATCTCCTTTATGAGGAGAGGCTGAGAGAGCTGGGGCCCTTTAGCCTGGAGAAGAGGAAACTGAGGGGGGACCTCATTAATGTCTATAAATATAATAAGGAAAAAAAATTCATTAAAGACTAAATTACTTAGCTAGCATATGCAAACAAACCATTTGTGATACATCTAGGTGAGACTTTTTATTTACTTGAGCAATTAAAGCTTTTCCATATGATGTTCCTCTTAGCATTGATTTTTTACTGCATTTTGTATTGAGCAATTTGAAAAAAAAAGCAAACAAAACAAACCAAATTAAAGCAGAGGATTTATGAGAAAGCCTCACAATTTTTTTTCCTTAGCAAACTCAGGTGGTATACAAAAAAACCAAAAACAAACAAACAAACAAAACAACAACAGAAAAGCAGAGGAAGCAAAAAAAGAGTGCACCATCTAAATTCTAGAAAAAAATTAATTACTAAAATCTTAAAAGCCCCAGGGGAGACATATGCCTGTAATCAAATTCTGGGAAACAAGACCCTGAAAACTCTCACATTTCAACTTCCAAATCACTACCATTTCATGTTCATTTTGTGATGAAGTGTGAGTCTTATAAAACAAACAAACAAACAAAAATTAGTCACAAAATTTCCACTTCTCCATACAACTGCAAAATCCCCCCTGAGTTTGAAACGGCAAAGCGAGCTGCCTTCCAAACTATTCAGAAATGAGGTAATGGCTTTGTGATTTCATTCCTTTGCTTGGAGCAAAGAATAGAAGCTGGGAAAAGAGAGTCTGCTCTTTATCCCCTCCCCGTTGGCTGCCTTCTGCAGCTTTCAGCCCCAGGAATGCAAGGGATGATGTAGTGCAGCCGGTATGTACAGAAGCACTTGCAAATCCATTGTACTTAATGAGACTTGGAAACCAGTCAGGACCAGGGCACTTCTTCTTGTGATGCTTTTCATCAAGGCCACAAAGAGGGACAGTGGAGAGGCGTGAAATGTTACATAGTTTCTGTAAATATTTAGGGCAGGATTAAAAAAAAAAAAATAACAGGCTGATTTCCAAACATTCTCAGCTCGCCAGAAGCTCCTGCTGAAGATCCTGTTGCCTTCAAGGATCATCTGTGTCCTGTTTCAGATCTCAGCCTCAGGGACAGTGTTACTGCAACAACAGAACTGCAGTTAAAAAAGAGGAGTTGCAGAAGCAAAACTCCTTTCCATACAGAAGGAGACTTAGTGGGAGAGTGTGTTATTTTGAAGGGTTTGGATTTTATTTGCTGTTTTACACCCAGCTCTCTCTGCTTGTCCACTCTACAAACATTTCAATATTCCTGACTTCAAAGTTCTTCACAGAACACTACAAACAAAATATTTAGCCTCAGGTTATACCAAAATCCTCTTATCTGGAGAAAAATGTGTCAGGTGGTTGTGTCCACCCTTTGTGAAAGTATGAAGTGGCCTGAGATAAGCCCAAAGTGAAACAGACTTGGCATGGCTGTATGAGAAGTACATAAGCTGCCCACATAGTAGTGTCTTGGCATTGTCCAAGAGTGTAACTGCAAGGTCTACCAAAGAGAGAATTCAGGCTTCAGGTGTGCTGTGCTTCCATTTACTAAAGGGCACATTCATACCACTGTGGATGTGAATGTATTTGTAAATATGTGCATCTATAATTAATGAAGCCATCTATTTAAGATTCCTGTCTTTTACCAAGATGCTTTTGAGACTTGATTCCTTACTTTGCAGACCAAATGTTAACATTTGATTGAATTTATTAACTCAATTAAACGAGAAGTGTTCCACATTAGAAAGCATAATGTCAGAATTAATCCCCCCAAAATGTGATGATGCTTTAACTAATATCCTGTGACCTCTTGATACTCTCTGGTACTGTCCTGATAAACTTAGTATAAATAATCAGATCAGAGGTTTCGTGGAGGGGTCTCTAGAGGATATCTGATCTGGTGTTGCCTCAGAAGGGATGCCCTTTCTTGGTCAAGGGAACTGTAGAATGCACTCCTTGACTTCTTACAGCCTAACCTTCCCTTCCTCCCTCCCTCCATACCTCACAGTCATTCCTTAGCAGAACGATCTAACTTTTAGCAGTCAAATTGTTATTATTCTCTCAAGACATGCCAGAGGTAGTTCAACTTTGCACTAGTCAAAGCAATATCACTGAACCTAGCCCAAACACAGAAAGACTACCACAGAATCCAGTCAAGGCAGTGTGAGCCATCACTGGCATCTCACAACCATACTGTCTGCTCTGCTTCTCACCTAGAAACTTGAAGTAGGATCCTTATCACCAAGCTGATCAACTGTCTTCGAGCCCAAGCTCTCCTCATAGGTAGGCTGTTCCAATTCCAAAAGAAGAGGGAACAGACTCATTAAAAGCAAAGCATGCAAAAGGTTTTCTCATAACCATCACAATTTGTAATTTGGTAAGACACCAATAGATATCTGCTCTTGGTTACCACTGGAGTCAAAATATTGAATTAAAATGACTATGGTTTCATTCTTAAATTATTATGGAATTTTCCATCCTCCCCCCCCAAAATATTCTAAATAATTTGTAATTATTGTTAATAGTGGGTTTGTGATTTCTCAGAGAAAGAATTTGCATGCCTCACTCCACTCAAGGTTAAAGTAGAAATTTAATATTCCACTGCACATTCTGACAGCAGTGATAATTAGAACATAATATATAAATATACTCATATATATACTGTATAAACATGTACTATATATACTATATATATAAACCAGTATTCTTGCAATAATTTCTGTATTTTATCTATGACATAGCTTTTTACAAATCTTGAAAGTCTACTGTCTCCCCATGCAGTGCTCCCACTCAGAAGGAACCAAGTCTACAAACTCTTATGCTTTAATATGAAAAAAAATTATAACAATTTCCCAGAACTTCCTACTTGATCTTCCCCACTGTGTGTCTGACTTAGAAGTATTTAAGGAGGAGCCACTCTTCTGTTGCAGTGTGAGTCCCAAACATAGATCATGTGTTAACTGACACAATCACAAGAAACACATGAGCAGCTCCCATCAATTTTCAGTGTGTTTGTTCCCAGGTAGTTTAGGCCTAGCAAGTAGGATAGCACTTCCCTCTATTAAACTACATTTCTATGATAGATACTTATGATGATTAAAGCATCTTTCCATTACCATGTCTGTGTTCTGACTAGTCTTTGACAGAATCATCTCTTTTCTTGAAGACTGCTCCCAGAATTGCAGAAATTAAATAAACCCTTATGACACAAATCTCTCACCTTGCTTTTTTATTAAGCTTTCTTTTCTTTCTATTTGCCAGAAGTGGCTAAAAGTCTCATTGAGTTTTTCCTATTCCCATGTTTTCTTTAAGAACGATTTACTGGCTTTCAGCGCCAGTGAAAAGAATCTCCCATTTAACAAATGCACCATATTCTATAGTCCAATCAATACCAACCCTCTTTACTGATCATTTGGCTTAATTCAGAAGAAAAGATGTCATGCTTCACATAAATCACTTTTTTTTTACTCAAAAGAATCTTTCATTGAATAAACTGTAGTGTCATCTCAGTCAACAAAAGTAGACCACAAAGATCCTAGGCACCTCTTGGTAGTCTGCATTATTTATCCACCTGTAAAGTGATGGGATTCTGATGCAAATGAAGTACATTCTTAAGCTACATTTTCTCTTCTAATAGAAAATTACTATGGAAGGCTAGAAATGTCCCTATTCATGTAAGTGGACTTTCAATCACTGTAATCCCACAAGTGCTGTACATGTATATATATGCCCATGTTCATTCACAATTCTAGCAAAACTGAACCCATTAGGTGATGCTTTGCTTTGTTCTTCTTGGCATTGCCGTTCAGGTGCTTTGATTAGACAAGAAGATAGAGTCCTTTTAGAATGTCAATTCAAATCTGTTCACTCTCAGCTTTTAGTTTGGATCCAGGTTAGAAATACAACTCATTGCAAAATCACACTGAGCAAGATTTATGGCATAATGTAATACATGATTCACCCATACTTCTGCTCATGCCAGACTGAGACAAGAAGACCTTAAATCAGCAATCAATGTCAGGTCTGGAACTGTATGGTCTGTCTTAAAAAAATAACAGAAACAAAGAGTTTCTACAGGATTTTTTTTTTTCAGTTGTGGAAACACAGAAGTACCATGATACTGACACTAATGTGTGAACTACCATTTCCATTTTTATGTAAATTAGCTACTGTAGATTCAGGAATGTAAACACATGAAGTTTACATGAACTCCCACGTGCAGTATGAAATATGGACAAAAGGGATAAAATCTTACCATAGTTCATTTTGAGGTATCACAGAAAAAAGCATGTTTTTGATGACAACGATAAGTTCTAAATTGTAAGCTGCATAAGCATTCAGGGCACTCAGTGCATCTCATTTTAAGCAACTGTGTGTTTGAGGTTGCCAATAATATGTTCAGAATTCTTCTACAGATACTGGGTGTGTGTGTGTGTGTGTGTGTGTGTGTGTGTGTGTGTGTGTGTGTGTGTGTGCATGCGTGTGTGCTGCCATACCCTATCTGCCCAAGCATGGACTGTCTTGAAAGATTAAGTGCACCTATTTTGAACTGGAGGCTGCATGCCATAATTTTTAGCTAACTTGTTTCCCTCTTAGTGAAAACAGAAATAAAAATATATTGTGCACACTTCATTGCTAGAACCTTTGACCTCAGCTGCCTGTCTAGCTGAGACTGTGATGAATGCTTTGTGTCTCTTCATTTTTAATTGCTCATAAATTGTTATCCCATGAAACACAAAACTAGCCTTGTCCTCATTTTAGTAGGGGTTGGAGGTCAGCCTAACAGTAATACAATTAAGGAGTGTCTTTGTGTGGGGGTGTGGGAGTGAGGAGGGCAGGAGGGTTACAGAAGGTTGTAGTAGTGAAAGATGTATTCCTTTCCAAGGAAATACAAAGCAAATTCCACACTTTCAAACAAAAGTCTTTAATGTTTGACAGTGTTGAGAAAAGCTCTTGGGAAGACATTTAGAAGGGCAATAAAGCAGACATGATTTTCCACTTCTGTATAATCATTCATAAACATACATATACACATGGCTATATATGATAGCACTCATCTTTTCTTTGCAAAGGCAGACTTAATCCTATGGGTCAAATTTTACCCAGGCATGCATGTTCCAATTTGCTGATTTCAGAAGAAATGATAGCCTACCTTTGACTTCTCTATAAAATAATCTAAACCACATCTGTGAAGATAACACTGTGGAGTTACTTTCCTCTGGTTAATCTTCCCTCAGTTGTCACACATTTCCTTCTTGTTCTTGAAAAGCTGGACTACTCTTAATTCAAATAATATACAGTATACCAAGACACAACGATATCTTTCACCTTCAAAAGGTCCGGTAATAAATAACAATAAAATATTAACTCAGTGACATTGGGGAGCTTTGTATTCCCAGATATAAACCTCTTTCGATTTTGGTTGAATAAATAGGCAAATAAAGAAAGCTTTCTGAATTTTCTTTTACATTACAACATACATAATTACGTTTAACAAAAAAAAATAAAAATAATAATTTGGGGCTTTTAGTAACAGAATATATTCAGATTCCACAGACCAAACCATTCTGGTGATAGCGTGCTCTTGGTGTTAATTTAGACAATTTTTTCCAAATCCCATAACCATCCTTGTTCTCTGATTTAGCTCTAACTAGACACGGCACCTGCAGCAAAGCAACCAAGTTCTCAGAAACCTGTCACAGAACTTAGAAACTGTCTTCTCCAGCCCATTGCACAGGCTAAATTTAACAGCTGTTTTAAAAATAATGATAGCTATGAAGAAAAATGGGATTTAGCACCCACTGTTGAATTCTTCCTGGAGGACAGACAATTCCACCATTTAGTCATAGTACAATGGATGCTATCAGCTCATACACATTCCAGCAGTCCAGATAGCAGAAAAGAAAGTTTCAGTCCCAGTAACACACTAATGAATTCAGCACCTTAGGAGTCTATACCTTCTCATCTGCATTCTCATTAGTGACCTGTTACCATACTTTTGCAAAAAGTCCTACAGTTTCATCAGATACTGCATAGAAAGATAAGCACCAAATTACTAAGGCAGGCTACTATGGTCCCAAGATACAAATTTGAACTGGATTTTTAGAGCATTCAGCTTTCCAGATATATATGGTTTGTTGTTTTTTTCTAAACTGAAATGTATTCTCTGTCAATTACTAACATTTTATAATTTTACTTCATAGAATATTCATTATTTTCCCATGAACACTAATGAAGTACTACTAGGAAAGAGAAAAGAAACTATTGCAGAATATTGTTCTTCCTCTAATGAAAGATTCCTACTTGCTTTAGCTGTGCTAGCAGTTGAAATTGCATATGCTTGCTAATGGTCCTACTAAGATTAAATTATATTTCAGGCCTTCTGTAAACTGAATTCTTACCTTATCTTTAGCAGATAAAAAGCATATTAGCATTTCCATGATTTGGGATGGGAAAAAAAGAAGTCTATTTCTGTGATATATAGGGTCTATCAAATTATACTGTAATGTTTATCATGACTTCTGCAAGATTTACTGTTTTACTTTAAAAAAACAACTCCTTAAGACTGTTGACTCTATGAGATTCCTAGCTTTCTTGCTCAAAAAGTAAAGTCCTGATACCATCCCTCTGTACTCAATCTAAGCTGTGATTTAATAACCAAAATTCCATGTAAATCACAGATAACAATCTGTACTGCCCACACTCCAGTGTTACCCAAAGTCTTCAGTGCTACAACCCTGTATGTTCTTCCAGTCTCTGGAAAGCTCCTCAGCTGCCTATAGCTAGAGGAAAACATACACGGAAACACTCTTCTTGTGGGATAGGAACCTACTTATAAGAAAGAGGAAATTTATATCTAGACTTTGAATCACCGACATTCTCCCTTCTGGAACTGGCAATTTTAGTTTTGGTTTAATGTAAAAGCTGCTCTCGGGTCTCTCTTTTGTTATAATTTAGTAGTTAAAATACCTAAAGAAGACAAGATTAGCTCCCAGATTCCCCCCACCTCAATGGATATGAACTTATGGTCCACAAAAATTACTCAAACATCAGGCCAGGGCTTTGCTAGGTGTGTACACCTCTCCCTGCAAGCCAGAGAAATATGAAGCATGAGAAGCCTCTATGTTAGGATTTCTATTGAGGAAAGGTAGTCTTGGGAGGGTCAGTGTTTTATCAGTGATGGTGTGAAGTTAAACCTATACTTATTTCAAGAGCCAAGGTCTGGAACTCTAGCTATATACCATCACAGGTAGGTCAAGATTCTAATTTCCTGATTTACCTTAAACTCCATGAGGTCCTCACAGCAACTATTGGTGTCTTTCTTGCCTCCTGCTTGAAATCCTCACATCTGGCACATGGGCATTCAGCCCCCCTCATCTGCTGAGCGAGTCACACCCGTGCATTGCTGCCAGTGCCTCAGTTTCTCATAAAGGGCACCTTGCTCCATGAAATCCTACTTGCTTTAATAAGGCCTTTGGCCTTAGCTTAGAGAGCCCAGGTGGAAAATAAGGGTCATTTGGAAACAGAGCACTTCCCACGAGCTAGAGAGAAATGTAAACATACATACCTACTCATAATTTTCTTTCTCTGAAGTGGATACCAGGTCCTCTGTGACCCATTAGATCTGGATTATCCTCCTGCTTTAAACAAAGAAGTTATCTGGGGGTTTTTTTCTGTCTTCTGAAACTAGAGCCAACTGCCCAAAATGGGAAGACGAAGTACAAATCCTGATGAATAAACATTCTGCAAGATTAGCCATCTCCAAGCAGGAGATGTTCATTTTATCTATTTAATTTATCAAACAAAAAAATGGAAATGAAGATGGTAAAGCAAGATACCAAAATGAAGAAATTGCAGGATTTCTCCCTTAGTTCTCAGCAGGAGTGCTTTCTGAGGGACAAAAGGACAATTAGAGGCATAATGCAGATGAGGCAGTGTTCTGGGTTGGGTCTCTCCACAGCCACTGTAGAGAAAGGAAAATTCCAAGCAGGTAAATACATTTTAGCTTGCTCCCTTGTGGGTATCTGGTGCTCAGCGATGCATCACAGGTGGGATGTATCAAACAGCAAAACAAATTGTCACAAGCATAAGAGACACTTAAGATATCAGGAAAATTGAACCCAGAGGAAAGTAAACCTTTATTTGAGGGTGACTATATGTTTTATTGTCTTGGGTTTGGGTTTTGTTTGTTTGCTCTTTTTTTCTTTTTTTCTGCCTTCCCACATAATAGGAAGAAAGGTTAGTTAAAAAAATGAACAAATCCTCTAAATACTGAAGAATTGTGCCTATGGGTCACGGATGGTTTAGGCAGTACATATGGAAAAGCATAAAAGAACAGGTATGCACACAGGCAGAGAAGCACTGACCTGGTATAGCCTTTTCCTTGGCAGCTGTCCAGAAGAATGCTTGTCTTAAACAACCTGATAAACTAGTAAACTTTTCAATTTATACATAAGGAAATAGCAGATGTGGCTGCTTGCCACCCATTCTTAAAGTTGCCCACATAATCCTAAAATTACATCTGATATTCTTCAATGATTAACTTTTGCATAAAGACAGTTTTTAATAACAATCACATCTCAAGTATTAATCTGTATAAATGACTGCACTTCTGGAAAGAGTCAGAGCACAGGAAAGGAAAGTGTTTGGTACAGATAACAACTTAAGCATGTTAATACAAACTGAAAATCAGTCAGAGAAGATGCACATTATTATTGGCGGTGAAGAGTGGATATTTTAGCTCTCCTAAAGAGCAGCAAATAAAGTAGTAATTCATTGTAAGTGATAAAAAGGCATTTGAATAATAGAAAATTTTACCAATATATTTACAAAGAAGTTGTTCAGTGCAGTCTAAAGCAGACTGGTTTCAAATGACACCTTGCTTTCTGTCACTATCCCTCTAATATCTTCCATTGCAAAGAGTCCTGCTTCTGCAAACAGCCATTGTGACAACACCATTGGGCAAGAGAGAGACTACACTGGAACTAGTTTGAACCTAGATTAATATCTAACAGAAAAAGTACACAATTGTGCTAACACACAGCCTGCCTTTCCTTCAGAAATCTGTGTCTCTCATCCCACATCCTTCAAATGTGGGTCTCTCATCCAGCTACCACTTTCTGTTAAAGCTGTGAGAAATTGATTATTCTTGTGTCCTTTTCTAAATAGACAACTTTTTTTAAAAATTTTAACAAATTTAATAAAAAATAGATCACACATTCATGGCACTCTTGGAGAAAATCACAAATGAGACTAATAAAGCAAATACACAAAGTTTAATAACTGACAGGGGAGTTGGAACCAGATGATCTTTAAGATCCCATCCAACCCAAACCATTCTATGATTCTTGTGATTCAAAATTAGCAATAAAGAACACTACTAAGTGTTGAGTCATATACAAAAACTTTTTGAGACGTGGCTTCAGAGAAATGGCAAAGATGAGGGGGTCACACAGAAGAAGACTGTGATGAACTCATTTTGCTTCAAATTTTGTATTAATAATCTTGGACACCAAGACTAAGATCCAATCAAGCCCCTGCTCAACATGCATCTTTGTTTCATCCTTAACCATGAAACATCATTCATCACTTGCATGAAGTCCCTCAACAGTCTTGCATAGTTATGCTGCAGAAAGTAGAAATCTCTCTCATTTTCAAACAAAGTTAAAATGATAAGGAGGTTTGAGAAAATCTAGAAGTAAACACATCCATTCATTCAGGACCGTTAAATATTCTGACTATAAAACATAACCTGAAAGATCAGTAGTTACTTTGACAACATGCTCAGGAAGCCAGCTGGTAATTCTCTGTGAAATTCATTTCACCTGGTCACAGGCACCTACAAGTTATATGGCTGCTCTTAGAGCTGTCCATGGGCAGAGGGACAAGAACTTCCAGAGAGCGAGTCATTCCACACTTAACATTTCCTCTGGATAATGAATCCAGAGGATGCTTAATCATTACCATTGGCTGCACAAGGATCTTGGACACTAACCTACATCACATCCGAACTTCCAGATTACTATAGTTTGGCAAAAAGACAGTAATGAAAAACTTGTCCTTTTACTCGAATGAAAATAATAATATTAATCAGATGTATATTTTGTGCTCATAAGAGTAGAAACTATCCCAAGGTCTGAGAAGACTCCACACTCAGTATTTCCTTACTAATATTCACCATTCACCTTCATAGCAGATTTACATTACAAGCTTTCACATTCAGCTTGTCTTATGAATGGTAACCAAGGTCACAGAATCACAGAATGTGAAGGGTTGGAAAGGACCTCCAAAGATCCTTGAGTCCAGCCCTCCAAGATAACACTCTTCAGTAATTTAGCTTCAAGAACTTGACATTTTTAGCTTTTGATATTATGTTACCTTCATTGGCTGGGGCCTTTTTCTTTAAATTCCTCTGACAATTCTCTAGGTGGTTATGTTGTCCAAACACAGAGATGCTTTTTCCACCATTTCAATATCTGTTTACCTGACACAAGGACAAATGATCAAGGAATTCCCAAGGAGAACAACAGGAAAAGAAAAACACAGGTTGTAAAATGGTTCCTGAGGACTAGAAATTTCAGTGTTTGGCAGAGTGCTCAGGTACTTGGGTCCCTAAAAGCAGCTGGCAGAAATGCAGAATACCAGCAGCTGAAAGTCCTGGTCAACACATACATTCTATGATGAGCCATTAGCAAGTGATCTTGCTGTCCCCTGGACATTGGTGTGAAGCCAAAAGGACTTTGATCAATACTAGAAATAGACCTGCAATATTGCAATGCACCCAAGGTGCTTCCAGGAAATTGGCATGGAGCTCTTTTATTAAAGGATGCTGCAGTTTTGAGATTGAGTTGATCTAGGTAAAAGGCAGGAGAGGAGAGGGAGAGGAGAGGAGAGGAGAGGAGAGGAGAGGAGAGGAGAGGAGAGGAGAGGAGAGGAGAGGAGA
>JANHGL010021818.1:20910-43906 GCA_024611195.1 Ceyx melanurus | reverse complement strand
GGTGCTGTCGGCGCTGCAGCAGGTCGTGGTCTCGGTGGTGCTGGTGCTTTGCGTCTTCGTCGTCATGCCCAGGATGTTCGGGGGGGGAGGAGGCGGGCGAGCCGGTCGGTCTCCGCCGGGCGGCAAGGCCAGGCTCGGCCATTACGATCCCCGTCAGGTCCGCAGAGGTAGGAGCCGTGGCGGTGGCCGAGGCCGCGCCGTGCGGGAGCTGCTCGGAGCCGGCCTCTGTACCGGGCGGGAGAGGGGGGTGAGAGGGCTGTGTGGGTCGCCTGTAGCCGGTGGGAGGCGCTGGGTGTTTCCCACGCGCGGCTGAGGACGGGCAGGCCTTGTCTGGCCGCTCCGAGCTGCCGTCCGCGCCCCAAGCCTTAACCAGCCACCCCCTCCTCCTTTCTGTGTCTCCTAGGTCGGTTCTCTTCAGGTGTTCATCAGTGTTGCCTTAAAAAAGTTACTTTCAATTGCAGGTGACAGTCTGTTAATAGAAGTGTACCTTACCGGGCCAGTTTAACGAATAATGCAAGCTGGGGACACAGGTACTCAAATAGTTGAGTAACTGTGAGGTGTCAGAGAGGAGAAAATCTGCTGTGCACGTTAGAATTGCAATAAGGCAACTGTGCCTGTTAGTAAATGTTAGTGTGGACTCCTATGAGGTGTGACAGGTAGTGGATCGATGTTTGATCAGAAAACACATCACTGAATGGGCTGAAGAGCTTACTGCTCGTTAAAGCTGGAGGGGTGTAAATACATGCTGAACTATGTCAGTACAGGTCAGGTGAGGATTTAGCTGAAGGTCCAAAGGTCCACTTTCCTTTTGAAAAATTAGAAAAAGCCTGCTTTGTTGAGGTAGCTCCATGATTCATAATGCCTTCCAAGGCACTGTAAAACAAGACACAGGTAGTTGCTGTTACTCTCCAAATTATGTGCCTGCTTTTCGCTAGAAATCTGAAAAGCTTCTCTGCGTGACTCCCTTTAGCTAATTCCAAAACACTGTTTGAGATCTCTTATCAGAAAGCACCAGCTTAATTTAGCAGAATTAGATTACTTTTTCTTTGTAGTTGGAAGAAGCTACAGCCAAGCAGTCATTTCACTGGGAGTTGTAATTTGTTATCTTTTCCCCTACCTGATTGTGGCTGTCTCTTACACACTTGAGTTCTGTTACTGTAAACTCTTGAAATGCCATTGTTTCAGTAGAATTGATAGGGAATGATTTGCATAATGGTCTTTTGTTGGGGAGCTTATAGAATGTGAATCTTGTTTTACCCATGTTCAGTTCTGATAAATTATGATGTTGAAAGTGATTTAAAAGTCTAAGTCTAGGCAGTCATTTGAGACAGGAGTGTAAAACTTCACAACCCTACAAGCACTTGCTGTCTGTCTCTGCAAACATCTGCATTCTTTTTAGCTGATAGCACTGTTTCTCATTATCATGTCATGTGAACCCCAGATTTAACTACCAAATAATCTGATTCCTGAGTCAAGCAATGGCTGTGCTTTAATCTGCTGCTCGTGCTGGCAGGCAAATTACATGCAAAAATAATTCAGATTTCCAAGGTTGCATCTCTTTGCTATTGTGTAATCTTTCCCTGCTAAATATTTGATTTGCAGAGGTACAAACACTTCTAAGCCTGTGGGAATATCCACATAACACTCAATTTACTGTCAAAGTAATGAAAGCAGCAACATGGCATGTGTGTATTTCAACAAAACCTTTTTCCCCTGGGACCAGACAATTCAGTTTCTATTTAACTTTTATTTGTTACAGAGGAAAAATATTAATCTGCAGTTGCTCTTAGCATTATCAATTTCTTTTGAGTATGCTTTAATTGCAAGGCATAACTTGGGTGTTTTATATCTATTTTTCTGTGGTTTGCTGTGGGTTTTCTAATGTTGCTGTGAAAGAAGAAACTTAAAACTTGTAGCTTAAAGTATAGAAACTTTGAGACTATGGAGTCTTTTCTACCTAGATTTAAAGTTTGCATTCTGTTAATGAAAGTGTTAGGTTTTTTAATTATTTTTTTAACTTCATTTGGATGCAGGGCTCACCATACTATCTTAGAAGACTGATGAACACAGGAAGAAAACAACTGAATTCCACTTGTGAAACTAATTAGAGTCTTAATTTCCTTTCTAACTTTGTCTTCTTTCTCTCAATTTAATTTTAAGCCAGTCCTCAGACAGTTCATCGACTTCACCTGAATCCAGGGAATTCTGACAGCAGTGCTTATCAGAGTATCCAGGAGATAAAAAATGCAATGGAAAAAGAGATAAAGAGTGAGAGAACAAGAGGAAATGGTAGAGAGTTAGCATTCACCCTCATGCCACTGTATGCACTTGGAGTGGGAGTGTTTGCAGCATACAAATTTCTTAAGGTAAGCCCTAAGAACATCATTACATTATTCAAATTGCAAGGAAATGTACCTGGGCTTGGGGTTTGGTTTGGTTCTTCCCAATTCTGATCCCATGTATGTGGTTCTCCAAAAGCCATTTCTTACTCGATTTGACTTTGAATGTGAACTCCAAAGTTAAAAATT
Organism: Ceyx melanurus; assembly: GCA_024611195.1. Lineage (NCBI taxonomy): Eukaryota > Metazoa > Chordata > Aves > Coraciiformes > Alcedinidae > Ceyx > Ceyx melanurus. The sequence goes on along the minus strand of JANHGL010021818.1, from coordinate 41,378 downwards.
GTAACATTTCTGAATCTTATGAAGATTTCCAACTTTTTAAAAAAATCCTTAGAGAAGTGAGAATCTTACCCTACCCTTAGCCTTAGTTAAGAACTTGATAACCTGACAGTGGTGTTACCTGAGGCTGTAATTTAAGCCTCATCAATATTTCACTTCCTTTTCATTCTTCAGAATGAGAGTGAGTATGGGAAGGAGATGGATGATTCCTGCAGAGCAATAGTCTTAGTTTAGCAGTTGGGTAAAATAGCAAGTAGATTTCACCTTTTATTTTTTATTTTTATTATTATTCTCATTTGGTCATGCAAATGAAACAATTTTATCCATGAAATGCTTTTTCTACCATTTGTAAATTAAAATAGGAGCACACATGATTAGTTGTTTTAAAAGAAGATACCAGTTTTGATATATAATATTTCTAGTTGGAGATGGTACAGCAGTTGTAGTGCTGAGAGCTCACCTGGAATATCATTGCTTTCATTCAGGGCGAAAAAAACCTTTAAACCTGAATAGGACTGGAGACAGCATCTTCATTTTCATAGTTTCATATCATGTGCTTTATAAGAAAAATACCACAGCTTAGCAAAATGAACAGAGAGGCTAGTCAGTTTGGACTTAAAAATAAATTTAATTAGGTTGTAAATAAGATTTAAACATAATAAAACCAATATTTTGTGCATTATAACTTTTTTACACTTGCACTTGTAGGACTGAAATGTAGATACTTTTATAATATCATGTTTATTACTTTAAGAAAGAAGTTTTATCTCCTAGTTAATTGCTGTGTCCAGTAACTTAGAGGGTTCCTTTCAGTTTGAAAACTGGAGTAGAAATAGGAACTGCTGTCTTCCACAGGTTTTGTCAGTCATGTTGTCAGTGCTTAAGATCAGAATTGTTAGTTTAAGATAGGAAAAGGGCATGGAAGGAAAAAAAAAAATTAATGGATCACTCTTCTTTGCGGTTGCTTTCAATAAATGTCTAAATGCATTTTTACTTTTAATACACAAGTAGTGATGAATGATGAAATCCTTTAACATGATTGTATTTATTAAAGATGAAGTCACAAGAAGAAAGCCTCTCCAAAAAGGAAAAAAGTACAGAAGACAAAGCAAAAGAAACAGGTAAGGTTCCCATTCAGAATGCATATATTCACCAGAAATGTATTTTCTGCTGGAACAAAGCTATGCATTTTCATTGATGCAGTCTAGCTAAACAAAAACAGACAAAAGTCTGTTAAGTGCAGTTAGGAACCTACAAGATCCCCCTTTCTTATTATTTGTTTGATACATTTGTTAGAGGTTTGTTTGAGAACTCCAGATGGGAATACTCTTTAAACATCCATAGTAATATAGTATGATTATCTGCCTTCTGGTGCCTGATGTTTTTTTGTGTGTATATATATGTGTGTGTGTGTATAAATGTACTACTCATACCTTGTGAAGTCTCTGAACTGTAATTTTTAAGGGTGGGAAGGGGAGAGCCATATTCCCACTCAGTTTCTACCAAGGTAGAAGGATGAGAAGGACTTCTGGTCACACATAAGGCTTCCATTTCTAGCCCAACCAGTCCCTTTTCATATTCTAGAATTTAATATCCAAAAAACTTTCTGGTTTTGAATCTGTCCAATCAAAAATAGGCATTAATATCATGTTGGTATTGTAAATACATGTCTTACAATGTTGTCTCTTTCCTGCCCTCCTTTCTCCCCCTCTCTCCTTCTCCCACTGCCTCCCTCCTTTTTTTTTCTTCTTTTTTTCTTAGAGCATCAGCTTTTAGAACTAGAGCAGCATCTAGCACAGACAGAGAAAATGTTAAATTCTTTATTGACTCAGTTGGATCCACTGTCAAACTGGTGAGTGTTTCCAAACCATTTCAGTTAGTATTGTTTTCTGTCAATTGAAATTCTCCAAAATGTTAACAGAGTTGTTATTTTCCTTGCATATAGGTAGGGAGTAGTGTTTAGAAATCTTGTTTAATGATTTTTTTGCTGTAGCTTTTGCAGGTCATAGTTTCTCCTGCAATTTGTGATCTTTTCTGCAGACCCCTCCTGTCTTTTGTTCACCAAACACAGATGCAAAAGCTCAAGTTAGTCTAGCTTAAGTTAAATTTTAATGTTGGCAAAGTAATGCTGAAAAATACTTAAGGTCAGTAGCATTTGAAAGCCTTTATGGCAGTTACTCTTTATGCTACCAGAAATCTTTCTTCCTTTGATACAATTAGAAGACAAAAATGGTTATCAAGGAATAGCAGAAATAGTTTTGAAAAGAACATGTTGTGTTTCAAGGAAACATAGCTTCTCTGTTGTATAACAAGGGAATAAGCAATAGAACCATTTTGTAGATTTAGAGATCTTCTTTCCTTAAGAAGCCAGGGCCTTAGGCATCTACTGGAAATAAAAATACTTATGTAGTATGTTTTATGTAGACTGATACCTTCATGAAGCCTGGCTTGAAACATACAGAATTTCATGATGTACCTTAATGGACTTTTGAACTTACTGTGTGCTGTAACTATTAAGTAGTAAATAGATGAAGCAGTTTGCCAAGCCCATTTCTAGTAGTGATGGGGAAGAGCCAGTGTGAACAAAATCTGAAATAAATGAGAAAAGCCTCTAAACTGTAAAGTTCTGTATTAGATAGTGTTGTCCTAAAAACAAAATCATTTTGTATTGTTTCTTTCTGTAGTCAGTGCTAGAATTCAGTGACTGAATTATTCAGGAGGTGTAAGTGATGGGCTCCCTGCTTCTCCAGAGACAGCTTTCAAAGAAAAGCTTCACCTCAGTGTGTTGCTAACTTAACTGTAGTGTTTATCCACTGAAGGAAATAATAAAGAGCTTATGCATTCTTCTCAAGCACTGACTTGCAAGGTAATCTTTCAGCTGTTGACATCTGTCTGCTTTTCTAGTGTTAATGCTTTAGCTTGTGAGCAGAAAGATGAAATTATGATGCAGCTCCAATCAATTAGACGGCTGATGAAAGAAAGTGGATTGGATAAATCAGAAGACAAGATGAAAGGTACTTCAATCTCCAGTAGGATCAATAACTGCATAGTTCATATTGTAAAAGAATAAACAGGTCTTGCTATAAAGGTATTCAACTGCTTCATCTTGGGTGAAATGTGCATAGAATTAATTTTATTTTAGAGAAGTGTTATTCTTCCTGTTTGAGGTGTATCTAATATCACTTTTTTGATACATCATATTGGGTTTTTTTAAAGAGAAGCTCAAAGACATTGAACTAGGATAGACCACATAGTCATGTTCTCTTCCAACCCCTAATATCTATGAATCTATGAAAACTGGGCTTGTGGAATGAGTTCCAAAGCAGTCTGTTAGTATTGGACTAACTGTAGTCTGGGGATGTCCAGACAGGGAGCTCTGAGGCTGTGTGTGGTGCTTGTATAATTATATTAAACAGAAAATTGTGTGTTAATTGCAACCATAGACTTTCTAAGAGGTGCATAGTAGTCCAGAAGAGATCTTAAATGTTAAAGTTTCATTAGAAGTTTTGGAAATTTTTGCATCAGATGAGTCTTAGCAAAAGACAGAAATGAAAATCCAAGATTTTTGTTTCTAAACAGACTCTGAAATTTGGAGCCTTTGTAATAATTTAAACTTTTTTTGTGTGTGTGTTAATTTTAAGATGTCAGCCACATTTGTAACGAGAAACTTGAAGATCTCATTCAGTCATTTGCTGAACATTCTCAAGAGAAAGAAGTAGATGACAGAGAATATGACAGTAATGAAGATTTCCTTGATGTTGATAATGGTTACAAAATAGAAGAGCATGAATTATGTGATGAATGTGAAGCATGTCAGTTTGAGCCAGATGTGGTAGAAGACCAAGAAATTAACAATGAAGATGCCATTGAATCTGAAGAGATGGAATTGAGGAGACGTAATAAGTGTGAATGAAATCTTAATATGTAAAACTTACAGAAGCTTATGAATTATTATGATATTGTATGCACTTTAAACTGTTTTGAGGGAGTTACGTGCACTGCTGTATACTTCAAAAAGAGGGGTGATAAAATGCCTGTGTTCATATCTATGAGTTCTGTAACTGACTTCAGTGGCAGCAAAATTTCTCTCAGGTTGTTTACATATTTTTTAATTTATTTTTTCCTATAAAAATATTTCTATACTCTGTATATAATGTAATTCACTGTAATATTAGAATATCTTGTAATTAAGACTAAAAAAAATAGATGTTTCCTAAGTGTTTTGTAACTATTAAGCATGGTGCCACTTGAACTGTGAGTTTCCTGAGTTCATTAAAGAGCATGCACTGATGAATTTAGCTCTGTTGAAAACTTTTCTCTGGCAGGGAGAAAGCAGGATGGATTAAGTCTTAGAGGCACATTCATAGTCAAGTGTCTGTTGGGAGGGAGAAGTTTAGTCAGAAGCCCTCTTTAAAAATAGTTATGGCTGAGTTGCTGTTTCTTTAAGAAGGATATATTTATTTTTTATGTCAAATTAATCTTTAATGCATTACACTGGATCACTTAATTTCTTTCCCACCTGTTACTGCTTAAGCTCAGCAGCTACTTAATAATTAGTGCTATATCCTTGTTTCATATAAATAGAATGTGGCTTTTTGATTCATTGTAATATGCTTTTTCTTACATCGGTATTAACAGATTTAGTGCTGTGTATCATTTAAGAAAGGTGAGGCTCGGGGGAGTTATTTTTTTTAATACATTATGCCAACTTGATAGTGGCCGATTTTGGTCAGTGTTAGGATAACTTCTATTTTTCCTTTGCCAGAATAATTTTTGTCCATACATTTATTTTTTGCTAAATTTATATTTGCTTAATACACACCTATGGAGCTGCCACCCTTTAATGACAGGAGTTACATTGGGTGAAGGTCTGACAGTACAGTCCTGTTGAATTTTCTATTTTGTAATTGCATAACTTTCAAGTAGGGCAATTTTAATGCCTGAACTCTTTTGCCATCTTTTTATTGTTACAGGAAAATAACACATGGATTTGTTTTTATGGAGGAAATGTACTTGAAGGGACCAAAACTATTACAGTGTCGCTCACTGAAATGGAATGAATTGTTCATTCTTGTGTAGAAACATGGTGTGTGGTGGTTCTAAATATGGATCACTCGGGCTTGGAAGAGGCAGCATCCAGAAATACATCCTTAGTGGCAGTGTATTAATAGTTCTGCAATTAAGTGAAGTTTTGCCTGTACTTTGGAAAACTGATTGACAAAAAAGCCAGGGTTTCTCAAGAAGAGAGATTTTTTTTTTTCCCTAAGACAGAATAGATGGATCAAAGCTGGTACTTGGACACAATTTCATTTTAAAAAATAACTGGTGTGGGTTTGGTTGTTCAGGGCAACTAGAATTATTTTAAGAAATTGTAATTACATAGAGGCTATCCTTTGAGATTATTAATACGCTAATTAAAATGAACTGAAACTCATTTCAAAGCCTTTGATCAGAGGGAATGAAGGAATGGCAACCAGGGGGTTGCACTGCCTTGGCGTTTGCTGTTTGTGGTTCTGTGCTCACTCCGCTCTGAGAGCTGCTGTGGATGCAGGTCCCTGCTCCTTGAAGCCTTTGAGCTAGCAGGGGCTGACTGCCGTTCGAGACAGGGCTTCAGATGTTCACCGTGAGCCCTTTTGGTGCTAATGTGAACTGATTTCAGGTGGCCTGGGTGTGCTGAGGACGGGAACCTGTGTAACGCCTAAGGGCCCGGCTTTCCTTCTGGCAGGAGCCTGCTGGGGCTCAGCTGCCAGGGGAGCGCACGCAGCCGTGCGCCGAGCGGGGCCTTTCCTCGGGAGGAGCATCGGCTGAGGCGGGACCTTGCCCAGCAGCCGTACAACGCCTGGCTCGCAGTGGCCTCTCCGCGCTGCTGTAGCCCCCAAGAACCCGGGGCGGTACCCCCGAACGCAGGCGGCCGGGGGCGAGTAGGTAACGATCGGGCTGGGGCCGCTCCTCAGGTGGCGGCCGGGCGGGGCTACGGCAGCCGGGGCAATGGGGCCCGCGGCGGCGCGGTTACCATGGAGTCGCAGGGAAGCGCAGGGAGGCGGGCCCTTCACGTCAGCCGTGCGCGGCCCGTCGCTGAGATCCCACCGGTGAGACCCCTCCGGGAGCCGGCTGACGCTCGGCCCAGCCCTGCCCCGCCGGGGCTTTGACCGCGCCCCCTCCCCCGGGCTCTCCCGCAGGCCGCCTTCGGAAGAATACAGCGTTTTCCTGAGGCTTGCTGAGGCCATAATGTTTGTTTTTTTTCCCTTACTGCGTTTTGTCGTTTGTGATCAAGTTCTGTTGGGCTGTTAGTGATGAAAAGCACCAACGCTGACTTCCCAGTACACCTTGGATCGAGAGGGTGCTTCGCCTGAAGGGTTCGGAGGTGTAGATATGGTGCTGGGGGACATGGCTTAGGGACCCTGGCAGTGTAGGGTTAATGGTTGGACTTGACGATCTTAAAGGTCTCTTCTAGCTAATGATTCTGTGATTGTTAAGGGGTAACAAATTGGTAATGCTGGTATGAGAAAGTATAGAGAAGTGTAAGGGAAAGAGGGAGTTAAACTTGAGGCAGAGGTGTCAATTTGAACGGGAATGCAGTTAAGTATTAGTGAGGAAAGCCTGAAACTAAGAGGCAGTGAAAAAGGGAAGCCAGCATTTCACAGCCTGCCGAAGACAATACCCACATTACTGCTGACAGACATATTCTTCCTAATGCAATAGGCTGTTTTTTTCAGAAATACTTACATTTAAAAATACATCATTTTCTCAAAAGCTTTTTCTGTTTCTCAGTTTATTCTGAAGGCTGTCTTTGAATTTTCATGGATTTGGAAATTAAAGGAGTTGCTGCATCCCCTCGAAGGCAGGCTCAGCTGCCATCGAGAGGGAAGAAACGTCAGGTATGTTAATGAAGGACTTGTTTTTTCTTTCTTTTTCTTCTTTTTCTTCTTCCTTCTTCCTTCTTTCTTCAACATTTTAACAAATGTTTTAATTGTAGTAGAGAAGGTTCTTGGTTTAAGGTTAGAATGTCTTCTGAGAGATGGAAACTTGTAAATATTTTTGTCAGAATGTGATAGTTTAGTACGAGAGATTCTCAAATGACTGAGAATTTGTGATAGAAGGAGCTGTCCTAAAAAGAACTGATGTTCTGGATACTGAACAGGGACATGGAGAACTTGGGAATGAACTTGTGCTTGCAGTTAAGAGAGAGCAACAGAGTCCTGAGCTTGTACTGTGACTGTCTCAGGCTGTTGGTGAAAGTGGCAACAGGTGTGTTATGCTTTTGTTTTGTAAGACCACACTAAAACAACCCCCAAAACATAATTTCAAAAGGCATAATTTCAGATCAGTGTCTAAAAGGAATCTCAGTGCTCTGCATTCAGTATGAAGAGGAATTTTATTTTCCAGATATCCCTAATAGTCTGAGTTTTGAGACAAGGTAGGCATGCAACACTCAGGAGGTCACTGTAGCAGAAACTTCCAGGCTGACTTTTAAAAACCTGATCAGTAGAAATACAATCTTAGTTTCTGAGGGGCCATTGTTTTTATTTTAGCTAAGGTAAAGGTTAATATTGTTAATCATATTGATTTTTCTCACAGATACTGTGTACTTCATGAAGTAAAGTTAATTGGTAATCTTTCCTCAGCCCCCAAGCACTCATTTAACTTCCTTATTTGTTGGATGACTGAATTAGGAATTGTTGGAGTTTCACTGTCAAGTTGCTGTTTTCCTTTTTCTGTTTGATTTGGGATGAAAAAGGACCTTTTGTAAACAAGATCAGATCAATGTTATAATGTTACCTTTTTACCAGTCTTCTGATAATGAAATACCTGTGAACAACATTTGGGGAGTTCAGTGTGCATAGTATAAGAAAATAAATGTCAATTTTTCTCTAATCTCATCTTTTTTTTTTCTTACCTTTCTCATGCCCCTCAGTTTTCAATTTTAGACTACTTAGTCCATCTGATTCTTGGTGGCTTTCAAAAACAAATCATAGATTAAAATTCAGTTGAAACTATGCTTCATCCTGTAAATGTGGACAGTTTTCAGCATGACTTTTGTTTGCTTTCCTTATCATTCAGTGACTTCTGGAAAATAAATTACATTAAGACTAATATCTAGCGTGTGGTATGTTCTTTACCTTAGCACAGCTGAATTGGTACAGAAAAAAAATATATTTTTGATTTCATGCACTGCATTTAGTTTTAATAATAAAGATTAAATTGTGTTAGATATAACGAGTTTTTACGTGCTTGGCCACAAGGCGGCGGTGTTGATTGTGTTTGGCACTCCTGGAGGGAAGCTTCGGTTTTTTAAACCTGAATACCCTTTTTTGAAGGCATTAGAGGGTAGTGTTGCTGAACTATTAACTTATTTTTCAGGAGCAGGCAGGGTGTGTGACAAGAAAGGAGTTACAGTCTCATGGCTGCTCTGAAATTGGGGAAGGTGTTAGGCCACTGCTGGAAATAGGATGTCTGCTCTGTTCAGACTATGATGCTGAGATTTCTGAGCTGAAGGGTGTTGGGGGAATTGCTGCTATGTGCTGGCTTCAGACAGTCTTCACTATGGACTTGCTATTGGCTGTTTTCAGAAGGCCACAGTGGGGCAGAAGGAGCTTTGGCTCAAGGTTTTTTAGATGTGTTCATGCTCAGTTGAGTTTGGAGATTGGAGAGCCATGCAAAGTAAGTAGTGTGACAGCAGGAGCTGCCTAGTCATCATCATGTGCTGCTATACTAAAGTTGAGATGTTGCAATTGACTCTAAATATCAGGACTTCGTGGGGGTCTGAGCTAGCTCCTTGTGAACCAGCTGGTTGTTGGTGGCTTTGGTTTAAGGGTTGTCTGAGGTGTTGGTTCCCAGTGAACAAGGACAATGTGACCTAAAACTTCGTAAGCAGTGATTGTACAAGAGTCTCAGGAGCCTGGATTATAATGCATTGGTAATAGCTGCTGTGGATACTGTCTGGATTTGTGATGGCTGGAAATCTTTCTGTCATGATGGATATTCAGTCTTTTAGACTCATGATATGTAAGATTCAGCTTTCAATGAAAAGAAATTTTTTGTCATTTTGTTAGTAACATCTCAGTCATGTTGGAAAAATAATTTGAGACATTTCTTTTGAATACTCCAGGGGAAGCTGAAGGAGAGAACTGTGTTTTAATCCTGATGCCCATAGCTATGTAATAACATATCATTCTTTTAGGGCTGGAGACCAGATACACGGGCTACTCATGGTCCTCGGCCACCAGAGTAAGTCTGCTTCTGTTTCTATCAGTTTGTTTAATTGTGCATTAATAACACTTTGCATTTGCATTGATTGTGCTTATTAAAAGTCTTTTAACTTCCTGCAGGGTGCCATGCCTAGATCTAGGGAGACTGGGAGATTCTGATGAAGAGGTAATTATAAACTAATTTTATCTTGAATAGTTCTTAGAATTCACATGTTGCTGGAGTTTATAAAAATATCACATTGATATTTGATCTGGACAGACTGGAGAGGTGGGTAAAGGCAAATTTCATTAAGTTCAACAAGGATCCAAGTTCCACCTCAGGAAACATCAGGAAAAACTTCTTTACTGTGAGAGTGACAGAGCCTGGAACAGGTTGCCCTGGGAGGTTGTGGAGGCTCCTTCTCCAGAGACTTTCAAGACCTGCCTGGATCTGTTCCTGTGTGACATGCCCTGGGTGATCCTGCTCTGGCAGAGGGGTTGGACTCAGTGATCTCCAGAAGTCCCTTCCAACCCCTAATATTCTATGATTCTATGAGTATAAAACACCTATGATTGCTTGTACATTTTTCCCCCCTCTAATTTTAGGATGAGGACTATTATATACCATACAGTGGAAGATATCCTCATACATGCCCTCTAGATTCACCTGCAGATTGGAGAACATCATTACAAACCAAATATGCACAGCATCATCAGCTTCAACAGGTCAGGCTGTTGCTACAAGTACCTTTTAAATATACCTCTTTAGCAGTGACTTAGAAAAGCATGCTTAGCTTTTTTTACAGAAGTTCTCTTTTTTCTTTTGATTAAACTCTATCTCCAAGTGATACTGATCCAAAATATTTTTGGCAAAGTACTTTTTACTGAGAAGTCTCTAGAATATTTCAAAAATTCTATTTTTTATATACCTTACCTCTTTGTTGGTTGATACACCCAACTTTTTTATTGTACTTGTTTGGGTAGAGATACATATATATATTTTAAATATTTTTGAGGTAACATGTAACTTTGGTTTATCTTTCTAAACAAAGTGAAATATACAAAAATCATAAAGGTAAGATCAAAATTAGTCCCTAAGTATGTTTCTCAGGGTCTTTCTCCCTTCTCTGCTTTCCTTTATCTATTGTTGCTTCCTTTCTGCCTTTATTATGTCTTAAATACAGAAGAGCTGAATGTGCAGGAATGTGTCTTCTGTTCATTTATGTTCTTTTGCTCTTCTCTCTCTCTCTTTCTCTCTTTTTGCCTTTTTTTTTCCTTCTTTTTTTTTTTGTGGAGAAGATATTCAAGCATTTCTAAAATATTTTAATGTGGCTGGCCTTTATTTCTGCATTTTTTGCTTCTGGGGCCTTGACTGAGCATTCCTTTACCAAGATACATTCCAGCTTCTTCAATAACAGCCAGTGTAAGTAAATCTTCCCAAAATAGGTCACTTGTGGAAGAATAAACATTCTTATCATTCAGGAATTAACCAGTGAAGGGCGTGGATCCTTTTTTTTTGAAAGAGAAAGCTGCCTTTTTAAGGACATAGATCTTTTTGGTTTTGGTGAAATGGTTTTCTAGATCAGGACTCCTAAACTGCTGCTGCTGCAAGATATGTGTCAAGTACTGATCCTAGATAAGGTTATATTAGTTTTGTTAGTGTTGAAGGAATACTGCTAAAATATTGAAGGTGTTAGTTGTTCAGGGAGAGAAAGAAGGAGGAAGTGTTGGCCTTCTGTCATTGCTGCTGTTTCTAATGATGCAGCCTCCATTGTGTAGACCACTGAAATGGACATAAAGTTAGGAAGGACTTGTCCTTTTCAGCAGATGTTCTAGGGAAGGAAGTCCCAGCACTGATCACCTGCCATTCAAGAATATTAAAACTTCTGATTGAAATTATCCATCAGCCCGTTTTCAGCCATCCAGAATCAAATGTCAGAATGACCCTTTTAGTTATCTGTAGCTTTATCTTATAGGACAGAACCACTGAATCTTGGCTTCTTTCTTTAAAAATGATGTAAAACCATTTGGCTTTGTACCTTTTAGATTAAAAGACGTCAGAATGAGAAGACCTTGGTGAAAATATGCAGTCATTTGTGTTTTTCTTAATGTGAAGAAGTTTCTTAGTGTCAAGAAGCTTCAGAAATTATGCTGGATGGCAATTATAATAATGCTGTTCTAATTCAACCAGAGGCTTTTATACTGATTACTCTTGGCTTTTGCATTCTGTTTTGGAGCAGAGGACAATACCAGAAAATCTGCCATCCCCAACAGACAGATACAAGCTGAAGTATCGTCAGTATGAAGCAGATATGAGGGAAGAATATAAGAGGTATTCTCAGAGAGTTGCAGAAAAGAAAAAAGACCACCATCAGTGTCCAGAAGCTTCATTACAGGTAAATGGCAAAGAAGTCATTGCATTTTTCAAAAGCATCTCTATGCTGGTATTTCATTAGAGTGTTTGGAGAGATTTGCATGTATGTAATTCTTCTGTGGTTTTATTATAAAGAAAGAAAAACTTAATTTCAGCATTTAATGTGGAGTAGGAAATAAAGTATAGAAAGCCTGTGTCAGTTGTTCCAGAGTGGAGAAACTGAGATGCTCTGAAAATCTAAGTAGGCTTGTATTCCCTGGTAAGAAGTGTGCCCTCCTAGTGCACCTCTAGTCTGACCATGAGGATTAGCATGATATGATGGGACTTAAAATGGAGAAGTGAAAAATGCTTGTAGGATCATGGTATTTTTGACATTTTCTTTTTTTCAATATGGTTGAAAGCTGGTAAGTATTCACAAGATACAAGGAAAGACCAGAGAGCAGGATTTGTAAGGTCAGTTTCTGTAGAAACCTAGGCTTAAAAAAAGATATTTACTGTTTCTAATTAGAGTGAAGTGGAAGAAGTGGACACACACACACACACACGCACACACACAAAAAGGCACTTTAAATTGTTGAGGAAAACATGTTCTATGGAGTGTGGATTTTTAATGTTTTTCATACAAATCATTAAATTTGTTTTATGAAAATTATTGTATTTCTATGTAGGGTGCACAGCTTGAGGATGGTCATAATGCTGATCTTACAGCTCTTGATGAGAAAGCTCTCCTGCAACAATGCTACACAAGCAAACCCTATGATATGCAACACAGTATAAGGAAATCAGAAGCTGTATGTATTTTGTCTGGTGTCATGCTGTTAACTGTCTAGACTTGTAGAAGGAATTCCCAGATGTTCAACAGAAGATAGGCCTTTGATTTGGTCCTAATATGCAATTGCACCCATTAAAGTCACAGAGTTTAAACATTTCTTTCAATGGCAGCTGGACTAAGCAATCCAGTGGACATTTGCATTTTATATCCCCTTCTCCCTTAGGATGATCTTTCCTGAAAGGTTTTTCAGATTTTCCTGTCTCAGCAGAAAATTCTTGTGGCATGAAGCAAATAAAAATTGTGCATGGGGACTAAGTTTTAAAAGATTTCTTTTGACTAAATATTGCTGGAGGTAAAGTTTAATTCTCTGAGCTGGAATCTGTGTCAACCATGAAACCTGGAATAGTGGAAGTTTCCTCAGGCTCACTGTACTTACAAAATTTATTGGAAAAAATATGGAGATAAGGATGCTGGCTGTCAACAGAAATACTAGAATTATCATATTTATTGACAAATAATATGCATAGACAATTTCAGTGTGAAGCAGAGAATACTATTTGTGTATTTGTCATGCAAGTAGAACTCTATATTCAAAAAGACAAAAAAAAAGATTGTGTCATTCATAAGATTGTGACCTCTGAATGCTATCTTAAAATGTAATTTATTTTTTGAAGTGTCTAGTGTTGGGTATTTTCTTTGCTCTTGGTTTTTCATTGCAGGAGGATGTTGCTGCAGAAAGGAGAAAACAAGCTGTAGTGGAACAAGTGATGGTAGATCAATTATCTAGGTAAGTGAATTTATGATGTAGAATTTCAGTTTTCTCTACAGAAGAATTTAGATCACAGAATAAGAGAATGTTAGGGGTTGCAAGGAACCTTTAAAGGTCATCTGGTTGAACCCCCCTGCTAAAGCATGATCACCTAGATCAGGTCATACAGGAACATAGCCAGGCAGGTTTTGAATGTGTCCAGAGGAGACTCCACAACCTCCCTGGGCAGCCTGTTCCATGTTCTCTCACACTCACTCTGAAAAAGTTAATCCTTATGTTTATATGGAACCCACTGTGTTCCAGCTTGCACTCATTGCTCTTTTCTCTCCTGAGCTGTTGTGATCATCTCATTCTAAGTCTTACATAGTGTCACTATTTTCAAAATAATATGTATTTGCAAAATAATAATGCTACACTTGCAAAATAAAGTCTTTTTTAATTCACCTTGAAAGATCAGTTTAAAGTACCATGTGTAAGTACTTTTTTTTTCTGTGAATAATTTTTAATTTTATAATTAAACCTAATTTAAGGGCTTTACAATAGCATTTGTTCTCAACAATAACTCTCTTGCACCTCAACAAAATATATGGATGCCTGCTGTTATAAAGTTCCTTTTTCAGTATTTATTGTAATACTAAGATTTATTATTTATATACATATGTAAAGAAAAATGTTTATATATACCTATTAAGTGTATTTAATATATATGTCAAGTTACTACATAGTAGCACACAACAGAGTATTATTGCATATATTTGATTTCAATTTAGTAGACTTCAGAATATGTAAAACAAAAAATTAAACCCAGAAATTTTTGCAGGTTTAATGGATAACTCTCAAGATTTTATCGATGTGTTGTTCTTGGGTGTTTTATTTCTTGAGTAAGATCTAAAATTTCAAACTTACTAATATTCAGAGGGCTTCTCCCTGCTCTTTCTGATCAGAGCTGTTATCAGTGACCCAGAGCAATCCACGTGTGCTGATGTTCAGAGGGAGACTCATGGACTTGTGGGACTTGGGACAGCACCAATGCGTTTTAGGAAAAGAACACTGCATGAAACAAAGTAAGTTTTTTCTCTAGTGGTCTTTTTTTTCTTTTTCTTTTTCTTTAGAAGTACATTTTCTGTTGTACTTTTTTATTATTTGGGGCTCTGTGAAGTCTGTTTGTTTTCCAGATACTTTATTTCTGTCTTGGAACCACCAGCTTCATATGAAGCCTTTTTGTAGCCTCCCCATGCTTGTAATTGCCTAGTGGGACCTTTTTTATGTGGATTCTCTGTGTTGTAATGACTGATTCACAGATCTTAAAAAACCTGGGAAAACATTCTTAAGCTTATATTGTTCATCACCAGGTTTTGCCAGCATCTTCTGAGCTGTTGAATGCTTGCAATCTTGTCATATCTTTCTAGAGATTCCTATCCTGAAGTGCATAAATATGCATCCATAAATGCTAATGTAGATCTTCACAATATAATCATACTTTTCTTTCAAGTTTCAATCTCTGCTGCCATAATTAGTCATAATGGCACTAAGTGTCATTTCTGGCCCATGGGTATTGAAATAGTAACTCCCAAGGGCTGAAGAAAAACTGAACAAATATTGTGCTCCATAAAACTAAATAAATCTTTGGGTCTGACTTCTGTTTTTCTCAACATGCAGGCAAAAATATCTCCTTTGCACTTTTTAACATCCTTCTCTGAACTCTTTCTCAACAAATGTCTTCTTTGTATCCTTAAAAAAAAAAGTCTCAATCTCTTACACCCATCACATGGTCAAATCTCCATTTCTGGAACTAGTAATATGGCCAATATAAAATATCTAGGTGGGTAAAGAAGCCCCAACTTGGATATTTTTGCAAGAAAACACATTGACTGGTGGCAGTTTGGTGAATGATGGAGGTTTAATTCTTTTTATATGAAGAGAATATCCCATTCATATCTATGCCTTTTGTGAATGTACTTTCCTAAGAAATAATTACAGAATACCTTCCACACTGCAGCTCTGAGCTCTTTCTAGTTCAGCTATGAGGGATCATCATCTCAGCCAGTTGCCAAGGATACCGTCTTGCATGGCTTTTGCTGTTTTGAAACAGTTGATTTTTATGTAACATTTCTCTGAGCCTATAGGTATCATTAACATGCTGCATTACTTTCACAGAGTAAGGACCAAATCAGGATTAACTGAAAACATGCTCTCTAACAAGTTACGCTTTGATAGTAGGATTATATCAAGGTAATCATAAACAAATTGTAATGCTTTCAGTTCTGTGAATTTATAAGTGATATTTACCCTCTTGAAATAGTTAATTACACTGAACCTTTCTGTTCCCCATGCTTAAAAAAAGTGTGTGCTGTGTGGGTATATGCACACATGTATAATGCAAGCTTTGAAATGGCTGGTGGATGGTGGCTTTACAATCCCAGTGTACAGGGTTATGTTACCATTGCACCTGCAGCTCTGCACAGGACAGTTAGCACAGGGGCTGTGTAAAATACTGCTCTTCATTGCACCTCATCTGATTAAAAAGTGTTTGAGTCTTGTCTTGGTATGTGGCAACCACTGTGAATGAGAAAGGATGGCTTCATGTCTTGTTTGTAACTCCTTCTGTATTACACTTGCATGTTTAGGGCATCTTTGAAACTGTTCTGAATTGAGTAGCAATGACATAAACTTCACCTGTGAAAGTGTTGCTTTCCTGAAGCAGTGAGCTGTTTATTTACTGGAAATAGCTGAGATCCAACTATGTAGCTTCATATACAATAGCTTCATATACCATTATGAATGCAGTAGTCTTGGTGTAAGTAACCCTGAAGTTAATGAGTTAAAGTTACATTGGTACACTAAAATATGAAACTGGAAAGGTGTTTTTAACATTATGGAGAATTAAATATTACATTAAGGTACTCCTCCAAATCCAGAAGTTGAGTCCTTTGGTAATTTAGAGAGATTATTCAGAAACCTCTTTCAGAGGAAAAGATTGTGTAATATGCAACATTGGAAATAAAACATGAAAATAAGTGTTGATGTTTGGGTTGAGTTGGATTTCTATAGATGCAAAAACATAACAGTGCTTTTCAATTTTCCTCCTAGAAATGGTCGTGATGCTTGTAGAGAGTTGATTGGATTTTTTTTTGCATGTGACAGATCCCTTACTGTGTATGAATTCCGACAGTTTGGGAAAAACAGGTAGGATAAACCACTTTTTAAAAAGGTTTAGAAAACATCTTCCACTGTATCTAAGAAACTTAAAAAAATTTAATTGCTTTAATAATAGTTTTGAATTATTACACAGAACAAATGCCTTGCCTTTCATTCAGAAGGGAGTTTATCAACATCAGCGTGGACAAAGGAAGGGAAAAGCATATGATCTCAGTGACTTCTATATTGTAAGTATTCTGTTTGAATGTAAGTAAGGGAATTCTGTTGGTGATTTGCAATTAGTATTTATATATTTGTGTTTAAATTTGTACTCTAGCTTTCAGGGGAAAGCAGAAGTCTTTCCCTTCACTAATGCTTTCTAAATAAAGATTTTTTCAGAAGTCTGGATTATTTAAAATATTCCATTTTTGGCTTCAGATTAAGCTGTAGTTTGCAATTTTCCCACAAGAGGGCACAAGACTGCAGACAGTGTAGACCTTTTTATAGGCAAAACGAACAACTCTGGAAGGGTTTTAAAGAGGAAATAGACCAAGTACTTGTTAAAAAAAAATAATTATAATTCCTGCTGGCAATTTTGACACGAGGAAATAATTATTTTTTTTTTAAACATGAGGAAATAGCAGGTTATTTGATTTTAACTTAAATTTAATACCAGCTATTTAGAGAGAGCTTTTGAAACAATGGTAAACTTCAACTACCAGATAATCTGACTGACTACAAGTCATATTGCATCTTCTGTACTGCTGTACCTTTTGTACCTAGTTAAGTGTTCCTGTTGTGTGAATACTTGAACTTTTTTCAAGTACAGATTGTTTTCATCAAGTTCTTCACAGCCTCCTGCAAAACTTTAGAGCAAAAACCATGTTTGAATGAAGTACTGAAAGTAAAAGGCAACAGCATTAGTTTTTAGAGTGTTTTGTGTAATCACCTGCCTAATCCTGTTTGTTTGGCTAAGATATGAGTTTCCACGATGAAATAGATAAATTTTTTATGGTATGGAGGCTGAAGCTTATTTTTAGAGATTTTTGTGTGTGATTGGTTTTTTGATAATTTGTTTTTGTGTTTTGTTGTTGTTTGGTTTTTGGTGTGGAGTTTTTTTTTTTCATCATTTCATACCAAAGCTGTTGACAATCACCTGAAAGCTATTTGTAAGTCATTGTGTGCTTTACCAACAGGGAGCTAACCTGACTTTCCAAAGTGTTAATCATAACCTTCCAGAAAGCATTAAGCAGAGCCCAGTTCTTACCCTTCGTGTGATAGGTGTTGATGAAGCAGCTATGGGTGTTCTAAAGTAAGTGTAGCTAACTTTTTTTCCTTCCTCAGGCAAAAAAAGGTTGTTTTAATAAGAGCTTCTGACATCTTATTACTTATACTGCTAAAAAAATGTCTGTATTTAGCCTTTTAGGAGACATTAGTAATAGATGTTAGTGGATGTTCTGTAATTGAGTAATTTAAAAATAAGAATTAAATTATGAATCTGTTCTACTTGCTTTGTTTGAAGTCAGATGTTTTTATATATAAATCATACACTGAAACTTTTATGTGATGAACTAAAATACTACTTTGGGGAAAAAATGTTTGGGGTTTTTTAAATTACAAACATTATTATTATTGAATCTTTTGTGAAGTTTACGCTAAAAGCTTGTATCAGTTTGAACACAGCCAGAGGAAGGATTGGAATTTTCTCTGCTATTTTTTCCTCTTTTGTCTTCTTTTTCCTTCCTTTCTATCCTTTCATTCTTCCAGATATTGCCATGTGTTGAAGACTTCAGATACTGGGGCAACAATTCTGCACTTACTCTTTCAAAATAGGTTCTAGGAAATTATGTTGCACAGTTTGAAAGATGGGAATTTCTTAGAACTTTTTCAAATGGTTAGTCTTTGAATATGTGTTATTTTTGTGGGTAATATTCTCCTCTCCATATCTGCAGAAGTAAACTGTTTAGGGAATTAAGTATTTTTCTCTGGGGTTTCTGGCTTTTATTGTGAGTATGCTGGTTCTTAGAACAAATAAAATCTTAGTATAAAATATATCACAGTACTGTGTTGCCTAACACCCAAGTTACTTAACAGTGCTGGAAAAACAAAGTTGGATTATGCACATTTTGGTGAGGAGTGTTAGCTGATAGCAGATGGTACAAGGCAGGAGTGTTCATAAAATCATGGAATCGTATAAAGGGACCTCAAGGGGGTACCCAATCCAATCCTCCAGCTCAGAGCAGGGTTTACTACAGCAAACTGCTCAGAGCTGCATCCAGTTGGATTTATTTTTTAATATCTCCAAGGGTGGAGACTCTGTAACATTTGTGGGCAACCTGTTCCAGTGTTCAGTCACCCTCTCTGTACAGAAGTGTTTCCTGATGTTCAGAGGGAACTTCTTGTGTTTCAGTCTGTGCCCACTGCCTCTTGTCCTGTGCCTGGGCTTCACCAGCAGAGCCTGTCTCAGTTGTCTCTACTCCCTCTTGTCAGGTATTTATACACACTGATAAGGTCCCTGGAGCCATCTCTTGTCCAGGATAAATGGTTCCTGTCTCCTGGCTTCTCCTCATATATCACATGCTTCAATTCCTCCTTGACTAGGAGCAGCAATAACAGAATCTCAAATGTTCAGTATCTAAAGGCTACTTTTGTCAGCACAAGTTAACTATTATTTGTTGTTCTGCACCCATGAAGCTTGTTTTCGTTTAGGGTAATACTCACTTTAAGGTCCCTTTACAGTGAAAGCTTTGCAAAGGAGCCATAGTGAGCTAACAGTACATAAAACAATAAATTCAAATGTAATTGGTTATAGAAATATATAGTTGTATGAAGTTTAGTGCTAATTGTTCCCTCTCTACAAGGTTTCCATGAAATAAAGCACAATATAGTTTCATTTCAGATAGTTTATGTAAAACATTTTACATCTCAGAAGCCTATCTTTCTGGTAAACAGCTTTTTCTTTCATTTGTTGCTAATTTTATATCTGTGAAATTTGGGGTTGATCCAGTGTTATCTCTGAAGCCTCCAGAAAGCAGACCTGCTCGCAGGGTTATAATTTTGGATTTTCTGCTACCTGTGGTGGAACAGATTGTTTCTTTTTATACTCTTTCGCTGTGTTCTTTCTGTTATTGACTAAATTTCAGATTGTGAAGTCTGTCTTTTTCCTTCTGAATGGGGGTGTTATTGAGCTCAGTATTCTCTGGTGCAAATCTCTTGAACTGAGTCCTTTTAGCTTCATTACTGTCACAGAGAAGCAGGTACAGTCCAAAAGGTCAATTGGAGGTTGTCAGGAGCAGCTATTCCCTGTAGTCACAAGCCATGAATCTTTTGGCTTAGGTGTTTTAGAGAGAGTACACTGTTCTCTACAGGCAGTTGTTGACATTTCAGTTTAGGTGTTTGACATTGTCCTTGTTTTGGCTGGAACAGAGTTAATTTTCTTTATAATAAGGGCTTTTTTTTTTGGTTGTTGTTGTTCCAGTAGGTTCTTTCACAGTATGTTTTTATCAGCCTTAATAATAATTTCTGATGGAGGGTTCTGGGAAATCCTTCTCAGAAGGAAATTTAACCAGAATTCCTAGATCACACCTAAGATATGCTCATCCTGCTCTTAGCCTACACTCTTGTTATTTCTCTTCTAAAAAGAGATTTGTAGCTGCTTTGTGTTATTTTCCTGTTTGGAACTAAGAGTAGTTACTTTAAGAAACTTCTCCAGTGGCCTGAGCAAAAGATCAGGACTGTCTTGAAATAAAATTGTGCAGACTTTATGCACAGGAGAAATTATCCATGATTCCTGAATTACTAGGGGAACTGCTAATGGAATATTGTCAGAAAGGAATTTCTGCATGTCTGCAGCTACTCAGCAAGGACTTCTGTGTGTTCTATCTCAAACTCAAGCAATTGGTTACTTTAAGAATTAAATATAAAGGTCAATATGTTGTTTTCTACTGCTGTTTTGATTTCAATAATATTACATGTAATTTCACCATTCAGTATTTTTATTATGTTAGAGCTTCTTCTATGGAATTCAAGGAAGAGTGCTGCAAGCAAGTGGCTGATGAAAGCAAAGTTTTCAAGAAGATTCAAGGTTTGTGTCTACCAGAACACTTTTAATTGGAATTTCTGTATCTCTATAGCTTAACACAATGAGCAATAGTGACATTATAAATATGTTATTTATATAAATCAAATTAAAAGTTAGATATTTATAAAAATATTATTTTAAACTGATAC
>JANHGL010021818.1:298-20037 GCA_024611195.1 Ceyx melanurus | reverse complement strand
ATAAATAAATTATAAGAATACCTTCTCTTTCTTTAAATAAACAGGCTGGTTAAATATGATAGAGATAGTATAGAATGTGTGAATGTAATAAAAGAAATTTTAATATCTGTTGACATAAACTCTGAAAAAATGCTGAAACATAACACTGATCCTATGTTAAATTGACATTAAATTTAAAAATTTACTGTCAGCCTGTACAAATACAATTTCATTTCTTCAGTTAAATTTAGTGATAGGTACTTCTTTTGGCCATTATTTATCTTTTTTTTTTTAATAGTCTTTAATATTATGCTGTTAAAATATGTGAGTAGATATATAGTATATCTGGAATATGTACAGAAATTTTATTAAGTTCCTACCTACAGTCTTCATCTGACTTCATCTAAAGTTTGCTGGTGTGCCCTGGAAAAAGTTCACATGTATATACTTTAAAATAACTTGTAACATATTTTGAGTTTGAACTTCACTGGAAAAAAAAAATCCTCCTTTCCTTCTCCCCCCCTGTTTTGCTTTATAATTGCAGATACAAGTAATTTGAAGATATTATATGATCATAGCAGATGACTTCTATTAACAGAGTATGCTGAGAAACTCAGGCATCCCTACAGTAAACTTGCTACTGAAGGATTTTGATAAGGCTGTCATTTTTACCATAGAAATATTTCTCTGTATATCATTTTGGAATGATTTTGCAGAATTATTTATATTCTTATTTGCACACACATTTACCATTGTTTGTACAATGAAGGAGCATCTCTGTGTCCCATACTAGAATGTTTGTATTACTAGTCTGTCTTAGTTGCTTCCTGAGTTGAATCATGGTATGTAATTAGTTCTAGCAGTAATAAACAACTTTATAATCTGAGCACGTGGAGGGCAATAGCCATTCTTCCTTCTGTGAGCTCTTTAAAAATTTTATTACATGGTGCTACTGCTTTATATTATCTCTACTCAAATGTTAAGTAACTAAAGTTTGAACTGCCATTCTCTCATCAAAGATGAGAGCCTGGGTGAATGGATGTATCATTTTAACCAGCAGCATCATAAGTAGTTGTGCTTTGCTTTACTTTTACATCAGCTCTGTAGCAAGTGGCCCACTTCAGGTAAACCCTGTGTCCTTTATTTATCTAAATCCTCAGGTATGCTCAGACACACAATAAGTAAAAGAGGAGTTCGAGTTCTAACAGGCTTAGGGAAGTATTTCCGACAAGCAGACAAGAACAGAAATGGGTTCCTCTCTCAGGCAGCCTTTAAAGAAGCTTTAAAAATTTTCCATTTGGAAATACCTGAAGGGGTAAGTCAGCTGTAACTGTAATAATGACTATTCTCTTACTGTAATATGTGGAATCTTTTTTTTATGTTGCTATAATCTATATTTGAATAGATTTGATAGATTTTAGTGATTTGTTTGTGGGGTTTTTTGGGAGGGGGTTGGTTTGGTGTGTCCCCCTTTGTGTTATACTGGCACTTATGCATTCAGTTCTGTGTGAAATTATCTAAAAATAATACATTTAAAGCAAACAATCTTTTTACATCATAAAGAAACAAGTGGGATTTCAATCCATTTTTTTCTTTCTTAGGCCTTTTAAAAATGGTTTAGATTATGCTGTTTGCTTATCTTTTTTCCTTTGGTTTATATGTTTTAAAAATAGCCCACAGCTATCAGAACTGCAAATAATGTGAATTATGGTAATCAGTGACTGATGATGACTTTGCATTATTTTGACCACTCTTTGAGACAGTTTAGGGTTGGAAGTTTTTTTGTGACAATATTGTGATTTCCTATTATAGCAATTGTTTTATTCTAGGACATAGTGAAGAACTTTGGCAAAATTATTTTTAAATTGCAGGACTTTGAATCCTTATGGCTTATTCTTGATGATAGCAAGAGTGGTAAGGTTGACTATGGAGAATTTACTCGTGCCATATTTGGAGAAATGAATGAATATAGGAAAGCATTTGTAAGAAAAGTAAGTTTTGTTCCAGATGTTCTAACTGTAGATGTTTTGCAGTCTAACTTTGGAGTTAATTACTCATCATGTTCTGTGGTGGTTGTTGGTTTTGCTGTTGTTCTTCTTAAGTTGTACATCTGATAATTTTTAAACCCTCACATCAGTTTATTAAAATAAATGTAAATTAGAGGACAGCATGCTGTTCTGTTGTTGAATTAGTTAAGCTATAGAATGAATGCCTTTATTATTTTGAGTTTTACAGTTCAGTTCAGTGCATAAAGCACCTGGGGCTCTGAAACTGTCCCTTCCAGAAGTCTGTTTCCTTCTTTTGACTGATCACTGTATCCGTGTGCAGAGTTTTTCCTCTCACTGCCTGAATAGGAGGCAGTAATACTTGTGTACTTGAGACCTGCAATTAATTTTTTTTCACGAGTCTTCTTAGGTTATAAACACCATTTGTTAAATGCCTGTAATGTCATGTGGAGCTGTTTGCAGTATGAAACAGATTACAAACCAGCCAACAGAGTAGTGACTAGGTATCAGGAGCAGGAAACAGGACATATGCTTTCGTACTCCTAATCGTGGAGAAACTGACTCTCCTAGCCTTGTGTATCAAGCATGTGTGTTTGAGTAAAATGCAATTAAAATGAAGCTGTAACAGCAGCTCTGAAGAGGCTCTGCTGAAGCTTCTCTCAGATGATGCAGGAATCTTAGCCAATGGAAGAGGCAGAAGGGAAGTTGTCACAGAGGCACCCACAAAGCAAACAGCAGCCACTATCCAAAATGGGGGTTATTGCAACTGAAGTTGCCCAGCACTCCTGACCAAATACAAGTTTGGATGGCTGCTTGGGAATTAACTATTACACAACCAATTCCTAAAACTTAAGGAAAGATGAACCAAAATGGGCACACACTCATCAGGAAACCTCCCACACCGGAGTGCCCAAGTAGCTACTCACCCAAAGGGAGGGTGAGGCTCACTCAATCCACAGAGACTCACTTGATCCATGGAAGTGTCCTTGGATGGACGCAGTCCAACTACCAGACCTGCTGCTCTGTGAAGAACCAACTCATCTTCATCTGGCTTTTGGAAGGACCCCATTTATACCCTAGTGGAGGGTGCCCTGTGGTCATCCTGACTGGTTGAGGGGCTGAGCCCTGACAAGTGCAAACACTGAGGCACCAGTTAAGCACTGGGAGGTTCAGCTTAATGACCAAGGTGTCAGACTGCTCTGGTACACCCTGTTTGCTTTGTGTTTTGTCTGCTTGGGGGCAGCTGTACCTGCCACAGAAGTAGGTTAGCTTTTGATTTGAAGGATGAGCTAGAATACTTAAGACACAATTTATTTTTTAAGTTGATGAGGGCACCACATTTAATGTGAAGCTGTTGAGACAAAATAATCATGAAACTTCATAATCCAGAGTAATTTTCTGGTATCTAGTGTCTTACATAAAATTGGTAAATTGATGTAATCCATTGCACAAGATCTTAAAATATATGCTAGGTAATTAAGTATTTGATCTTTACATCTTTCCACTTTTTTTTTTTTCCTTGTATGCTCATATAAAACTCTTTTTCCATATAGGCTTATATGAAACTAGATTTCAACAAAACTGGGAGTGTGCCTATGGTGGATATCAGAAAATGTTACTGTGCAAAGAAACATCCTCTGGTATTGGCAGGTAATTCACAGGAACAACAACAAAAAAATCTAACTGCTGAAGTAATCTTGTTAGCAGAGATCCCAAATTCAGACACTGATTGCAAATAGAAATACTGCTTTCCTATTGGCTTAGACTTGAGCTGTTAAGAAGAACTTTTGTCCCTCTGATCTCTAATATATCTACCTGGAACATAACCATAAATAGTAATGGAGTTCATATGTACAATTATAGTACATGTTTATATCAAGCTGCAAAAACTGCATGTAAGCACAGTAGCTTCTTTCCTTACCTGGGCAGGTCTACATTTAAGCAGTCATTTCCCAGCTTTGGTGTGTAAGTTATCTGTGACACATATGATATTAGTAATTTTCATTTAGGAGGATACTGTCATTTTTGTGTTACTGTTTTCTGTCAAAATACAGAGCAGTGGAACGGGCTGCCCAGGGAGGTTGTGGAGTCTCCTGCTCTGGAGACATTCAAGACCTGCCTGGATGTATTCCTGGGTGACTTGGTCTGGGTGATCCTTCTCTAGCAGGGGGGTTGGATTAGATGACCTTCTAGATCCCTTCCAACCCCTAAAATTCTATGATTCTATGCAAGGTTTCCAACTGACACCGAATATACTCAGCACTTGAAGTTTCTTCTGAATAAATTATTCATCTATGGGACAGGATTGTCATCCTTTACAGAGGAAATGTTGGTAACTTAACTTTTTCAGGATTCTCAAAAATGTTTAAAATCTGCCATTGAAAAAAATAGTTGAAATACTTGTATATCAGTTTCTAAAATAACAGCACCATGTACCGAACTAGTCATTGTGAAAGTCTCACTAGTGTCCTCACCCTTTGTTTTTACCTGTAGAAGAAAGGATATTTTTTGTATTGCCAGTGTTTTTAATGGAGCACATGAAGACACATGGTGGTCTAGGGATGTTACATGTGCAGTTTTTTCCAATGCTACAATGGTATATTTTTTTCTCTTTTTTTTTTTTCTGGTGCTGTGAAATCATCTTGAGTGTAATCTTTAAGTCACTAGAACACACATGTAAATTTCAGTACACTTTTTCAATGCAAACATGCAAATATGCTTTATTACAAGTTAACTTCTGAATTACCAAAGTTTCAATTTAAAAATGCATTATTCTGTTTTTTCCAGTAATTTGAAGGAAATATCTTCCTGATCTCATAATTTACTGAAACTGACTGTGGTCTCATGTTTCTGTTGATAATCTGTTGATACTTAATGCTATCATTTGTTCAAGTAAGTTGATTTCTGCAACTGGTATTAAGCAAGTCAATAACTTAACTCCAAAATCAGAATATTGAATTTGTTTAAGAAAAAATACAGGATAGAATTTGAAGTTTTCTTGCCTGAAGCATATTAAATGCTATATATTCACTGTTCTTTAAAATGTATTTAATGGACTAATATACTTTCACAGGCAAAGCTACAGAAGAAGAAATTAAATCATCATTTCTAGAAACATTAGGAGAGTCCTGCAGCAATGCCAATGAAGTGTCTTATTCTGAATTTGAAGATTACTATGAAGGTTTAAGTGTTGGAATCATGGATGATGATGATTTTGTTAATATCTTAAGGAACCCATGGGGAGTTTAGAACGGAAGATGACAAAAATGAAGATGTTCTTTAAACAAGGAGTGAGCTTAATAAGGGAGGATTTAGTCCTCATGTGCATTATTTCATAATTAGTGTATTTAACAGAGATGGTAGTTTTTCTTGTGAGTTTTATAGAAGTAATATGTTTATTCTTATAACATATTTATCTCATTTCTTGTTTCTTGTGCTGGTACTTAGCTTGAAAGAGAACAGGTCAACCTTTTCCATTTTTGAGGATGCTTGCAGCACTGAAGGTACAGAGATGTTCACACATTGGCCTGTGGAGCATCTTGACTGATCTTACTTTATCATCTTGGTCAGGTATCTGAAGCTGAGCATTGAATTCTAAAGCTTTAATATGCAAACATGTATTTCGTAATGCACTTTTTCCTTTCTTATATGTTGCTAAGTGGTTTTCCAAACAAGTAATTTATATTAAATATCTGTATTCCTGTGATTTTATTTGTTTTAAACTAAAACTTAGCAACGATATCCTTTGTCAAACTAATATATAACATTTCCAATCTACTCTGAAAGTATAAAATGGAAGTGTAAGAAGAATCAAAAAAACAAAACAAAAACACCCCCCCATACAAAACCCCAAGAAAAATCCCAAACCAAAAAACCAAACCAACCAAAAAAAACCCCAATCCAGCTGTCACAACCAAATTTAAACCATGAATTAAAATATTCATTGCTACTTCAAATATTCAGACAGATATGCTTTTTCATTGTAATACATCTTCTTAATTCTTTGTGTTAAGAAATTAAAATGGTATTATTAATTATGTATCTAGGGAGACATATAGCCTTTGGTTTCAATTTGCCTGTCACCAAAATTAACTGTATGTTGAACTGATTTTCCCAAGCCTATGCAATTAAAATACATTAGTTTCCACTATGCTTGTCTGCCTAGTTTGGAATTTATAGTCTGTGGTTAACAGAACCTTCCTCTAAGACAGAATCTGTGTTTCATAGGAATTTAAGGGCAGTGCTGTAATGAGGGACCTAGGTCCCCCTGTGGCTGACTGGCACAGCTTGTTCTAATAGCTTGTGCTTTGTTATGCTTTGATTGTTTGTACCCTGTTCTCAATTGTAACTAGAATCTCAGTTTCTGCTCCAAATCCTCAAATGAGGGTTTTGGGAAGGTGGTTCTGGGGCTGCAGAAGTCTGTATGTATTGGTTTACAGAAAAGGGCAAATCCAGTCACTGCTGATTCTAAACAAGAACTCTGATGTGGCTCATCACGATTTTCTTCCACATTCCTGCTGGAGTTTCACTTGCTGGAAAGGTTTTGTTAATTAACGTTCTTGGAATTGATGATTCTGAGAAGGGTGACCAACTAGTTTAAATGAGTCTGCTTGTTAATGTTTCTGTTCAGATAATTGAAAAATACCAAGGGGCATTGTTATTAGTTTTTCAAAGCAGCACCTGATCTGTTTAGACTTGTCCACTTAGAGTTGTACCAACATATAAAATTGTGGCCAACATAATAAATGTGAAAAAGGATTGTGAAAGGAGGTATTGAAAAATGTCTTCCTGCCATGGCTTGTTGTGTGGGGTTTTTTTTGTTTGCTTGTTTTTTTTTAATGCTTTTAGGAAGATTATTCCACATTATCATGTGGAATGGAAAAATTGATGACTGGTGCATGTGTCCTTAGTGGGCCTGCTTATCAGCAGAGGCTGCACAGGTCATATCTGCTGCAAGTTAATCATTGTTTATATTTTTCTTATCACTAAAAGGAGGTGCTGTAATAGGAACATTATTTCAATAACTTTAGTAGTCATAATTATTTTCTTAATCTGAGGACAGATCCTTAACAGGGCATTCTATGATAAATTCTAAAGGTCAGAAATTGCCTGAAAATACAAGTAGGTACTCTGGTAATTATGCAAAACTTGCTAGGTACATAATTTCTATTAACTACAAGATCAGCTCTGCATCAGTGGCTGCCTCAAAACATCAGGTATGATGTCTATGGTGAATTTTTAATAGTAATTTCCCACTTGCTCACTGTTTTTCATAGTTTAAACTTAAGATAGTGACAGAATTCAAACCAACTTCTACCCAAGGTTGGGTCACCATGCTTACAATTAGCAGAAAAACAAAGAAACTCTATTCAATGTTTTTAACCATTTTGTCTTTGAGAAGCTGTCAGAAGGACTCTGTTTTAATCAGGAGGCATCTCCAGTGATGAAAGAGGCAGGCAGTATTTCCTTCAAGATCTATTTAGGCTATTTTATCCACAGAGAATATTTCAAAATATTAACTGAACTGGAAGATAGGAAAGAAATGTGGTAAGACAGTACCTACAAAATTACCCTTTAAAATGTTTTGTTTTGTGGCTCCTATACTTTAATTGCAACTCTTTTTGATTGTGGAAAACTTAAGATTTAAAGATGACAAAGTACCCTTCAGGAAAAAAGAAATAAATCTGTTTATCACAGTTTTCTTATTTTTATTACAGCATCTGTTGTGTTTACCTGGAAATTTATAGTATCTGGGTACCCATTTTCTGGCTTTTTTTTTTCCTCCTCATTCACGTTATAGTTTAGATGGTGTTAAAATTGGGTTTGTGCTTGGAAACTTCTGAAGTTGTTGCTACTGGCAGAATTTTGTGTGTCCAGCATCCCCAGAGAAGCAGCTTCAAAATAAGAGATGTAATAGCCATTTCTTTTTGGTTTGTCTGCAGGCTGTGTTCTCATGAAGGAGGTTTAATATTTTAGGATCTTTTTCTGGCTTGTCTATTATTTAGCTTGTATCTTCTGATCTTTTGCTGTCATTTCCCCTCCAAGTATTAGGGGGAGAGAGGAACCTGACACTCTGGAAAGGTAGAAAAAGGTATTTAGAAGGTGTGCTTCCTGGCTGTCTTGCTAATGAGGATTCTCTCTGTAGAAGCTTCATATTGCTTTTTCAAACTGCCTTTTTAAGTAGTCTGCAAGATCTTCTTTTGCAGGCTCCTTCCATGAACCAGAAATACTGATATAAATGTGAGAGGCTCTCGGATAGCTGAGATCAGCAGACAGGCTCTCAGGTGAGAAGACAAATGGCTGGGGAGAGGGAAGGTGCCTCCATTGGTCCCAGAGCTGGCACCTGCCTGTCTTCCTGCTGGGCTCTTTGTAAACTGCTGCAGTGGTGGGTTCCTTTCATAATCCTGTTGGGAGAGGTTTGTGAGGAGACAACCTCTTGCAGACATTTAACTATCTACCCACGTGCCTTTGCAAAGCTAGACCAGGACTGTCCTCATGGCAAAGCTGGTCTTCAGAGAAACTTCTCAAAATGTCAGCTCCTTAGTTCTGTCTAACTGCAGGGAAGAGGTATTATGGAGAGGGCAGAGGCTGGACAGAGATGGACTACAGAGAAGGCAAAAAGAAAGGTTAGCAGAAGACATAAAATACTAGCACTTTGAGGCAGTGGGAGATAAAAAAGCAGAGAATGTCAGAGTTTCATTGCAGCAGGAAGGCAGCAGGGATGTAGGGAGCTTCTTCCCCATTTTTTCCCTGTACTTGTATTTATTTTATGCCACATCTCACATTTGGTTATAAGTTGAGAATTAAACTCAGCAGGAACCAATTAACTTAGGTTCAAAATGACTCTGTTTATCCCATTTCTGGGAGGGTTGTTGGTAATTCTGCTCATGTTCTTTAAGGAGTTTCAGCCCAGGCCCTCACAAAACTCCCTTTGGGAGGAGCATGCCATGGGCAATACCTGCTTTACACTTCATGTGGGAAAACCCCAGGCCATTCTAAGGAAACACAGGTTAAAATCAGTAGAAGCTAAAATAGCAACTTCAGTGCTGTATCTTAAAGATGTATTCCCTTTCCTTACAACCTCTGTCAAGTAAGTGAATACTTAATGACTCCTATGACTAATTCTGGGATCCTGTGATTTGTCTTGCCATGAATTAAATCCTTCACTCACACTGGTAAAATTATTCTGCTGAAGTAATTTCTTTTGACAATAGTATTTGCCTTGCAGATGCTGGTGATTAACTGCAGATTTCAGTTGTGAATACTGCAGTTGTTTTGATCTACTAGACATTCTTGAATTCTTCTTTCTCAGTTTTCCATAAGTAAAGGGAACAGCAACACAGGTCACACCAATACTACCATTTGAGTTTTTGTGTGTTTTTGTTTTGAATGTTTGGGGTGTTTTTTCCCCTTTAAAAACAGCTTTCTGGTAGTGCCCAGTATAGCAACACAGTTTAAACCAAGTTACAATGGTCTGCTTTTCATGGGTTGAATACACTCTTGAGAAATATCTGTTCTGGATATTAATGTTGCATAGATCAAGTAACCTACAGGGAAATATGCACCCTGAAAAGTGTGTTGTTTATTTATTAAAACCAAGACAGTGACAAGGGAATTAGTTATCAGTGTCAGATAATTAATTTCCATATGCCTTTTGTTTCTTTTCGGGTACTTACTACCCCTTTTATCAGACAATGTGATTTCCATGTTCTCTTTCCAATTTTACCTTGATAACCTCCAAACTCTTTCCTTTTGGGAGCATACTTTTTGGAAATGAGCTGCCCCAGTAACAGCCATAACCCTAAAGATGTTTGTGAAATAAATCAAAATATGAAGTAACGTCCAGCAACAAAAACCCCTGGGAGAGAGGGTAGGAGACTGGGCAGATAAAAGCAAAAACAGCAGCTGTGATATCACTTGTCATTAATATTTTTTATTCATATCTTTATAAGTCAATAAAACTGACTTTCCCCCTGAAGGAGCAGACCACAAGGTTGCTTTAGACACTAGTGAGTACTGAGTCAAAATTACTAACTTGCTAGTATTCTTTTTGGCTTACTTGCATTATTCTCTCACTAAGATGAAAGGAGTAGTAAAAACAGTAGCCGTGTTAGTTTCAGATAATCACGGGCTTCAAACTGTTCCTTTACACTTTTACTTCAAAGATAGTCTTTTTTATAAATTGCTAGATTGACTTGTGCTCTTGGGCTGGAGAGAGTATCTGATGGCAGTAATTAATATAGACTGTGCAACTGTGTAACTCTGTCTAATCTTTAAGTTTAAAGGTCAAAAAAGATGGTTCTGACACAAACAACCTAGAATGATAACATAGCAGTGCTCAGTTTAGACTGAGTTTGAATTGCTGATTAATTCCTGATACTTATCCTGATAAAAAATGTTTAGAAGCATTAAAACAAAAATTAGCATGGTAGACATCAATTTAGTAATCTAATAAAATATAAGTGGAAGCTAGCCACCTCTGTTTGTGCCACTGGAAGTGCTCTATGTTAATTCTGTACCATGAAAATGGGTCCTGTTGCCAAAACAGGATGTGGTGATGCTTTTCCTTTGGGACAGGTGATGGAATGGAGGCCTTTCTGCCTGTCTGTATTCTTGAATGTGTTTTGCCTCAGGAAAGGGCTGGGTGGCTGTAGAATGTGAGCTGACACATGGAACCTCCTAAGCAATTTTCAAAATTAATATTAAAAGCCTAAGCCAAGGAGTTATTAAAAAATGTAAATTAAACTGATAAGTAGTGGCATTTTTCTCCAAGATTAGTGTAACATTCCCTTTAATTATGATATGCTAAATTTTAAAATATAGCTTCTTTTTTTCTGATGAAGGGTTAGCAATCTTTCAATCATTGGGAGAAGCTTGAAAGTACATTTCAGATGGGAGCTCTTCCTCAGAGCACCTCTTTTTGCATTTTGATTTCCACTGTGCTGCTTCTGATGGTGGGACATACAGCAATTACTGTTTCATTAATGTGTTTTCTATCTTTGAAGCTCCTAAAAATTAACCAAGCCACAGGCTGAGCTGGACACTGTAAAAATTACTACTCTGGGATACAATCCTTGCCTCAGAAAATATAAACTCTGAGTTGGAAAAGGTACAAAAAAGAAGAGATGAGGATGGGAGACAGGGAATGTTATGTTAAAAATACAAGTAGCTAGCATTTAATAAAACCACAAACATCTCAGGTTGCCTCTGGCTTAACAAATATTAATAACAATTTATAGAATGAAGAGATTATTGAAAAGTCAGAGCAAATCTTCCTCTCTGCACTAAATGTAGAACTGTAGATGGGTATGGTTTTAAAATATTATGAGAAGGTTCTTTGTTTAGGCAACTCCCAAGCAGAAGAACTTTAGAATCCATTCTTCTTCTAGGAAGGTGCTTTGAATATCCTGTGTGATACTTTTTGGCTGCCTGCAGTTTTATAAAAACTAATTATTAAACAATACGGGAATGCTTATTCCATTTGCTAAAAAATTATAATAGGAAATATTTTGTTGGGTTGTTTTCTGTATGTATTGTTGTCAACCTCCATCTTGAGGAAAAAGCAGATGAGAATCCAAGTGGAACAAAGTGGCAGTAAGGGATTTCCTCATGCATGCCTTGCCAATAGCTGTCTTGCACACTTGAATGATATTCCTCACCATGGCAATGGCAGATTGACTTCTGTCTCTCTGCCAGAACCTGCTAACTGCCAGATTGCAGAGTAGAGGAGTTACAAAGGAGAAGGTTACGAAAGTGACACCCTGAATTCCCAGCAGAAGCTGGTGGAAAGATTGTACTCCCATTGCCCTGCGTGCACTGTATCTTGAAGGGAAATTGCCTTCTTAAGAGGCGTATAAAAACTCTTTGGTCATTTTAGGCTGAATGCTTTCAAGTTGTAGGGAGACAAAAAAAAAAAGAGCCACAGGGTGGTTGTGGCAAGGTCTGGTTCATTCACTTGCAGGAGTGTGCTGCTTAAATTTAGGCAACTGCTTTAGGTGTCTCTGTTGTGCTGCTGCAGTCTTTGGGTGTTTGCTTTTTCTGCAGAAAAAGCAAGGTCTTCCAGACCATTAGAGGCAAGTGTATTTCTGTTGTTGAATATGTAAAAGCTTAGGGAAATTACCAGAGCTAAACTGAGGGTATCACTCTTTCTAAGGGAAACAGATGCTAAGAATGAATCCCTACTGTAGTTTCTGTGGTTTGGCAGATCAGTCAAAAACCTAACCTCAGTGGCCCCATTTGCTCCAGTCCAGACACATCTCCCCACAGCTCCATTTACACCTCGCATGCACAAGATAGGTAGATGGCTGGGGGTTGGTATCTTGTTGGCTGTACCTGTTTGTACCTGCTTTCCCCAACCCAGGCAGTGTGCTCAGTGAGAATGCCCCTTAGCAGCATCTGCAGGATCAGCTCTGAGCCCACACCTTTTCCCCTGTTGCTCCAAACTAGCCTTTTTTTTTCCTTTAAGAAAAGCACTAGAGTGCTGCAGTTCCAAACAGAACTCAAGGGTACAAAACATTGCTGAAACGTTTAAAGATTAGCACAGACATGGCATGTCCATTCTCTGCAACTAAGGTAACAGTGTAACCAATACAGTTTTACTTCAGTAAAATTTACAAACTTTAATCTGCCTTGTCCAAAGATGTGGAGACTTGAGAAATCAACTTGCAGTTTTACAACCCTGTAATATTTTGCTTATACTGAGATGGGCTTCTAACTGTGAGTTAGTTAGACTTTTTCAGACTAAGACTTATTTACCTCAGCATGACCTTTCACAGCTCTTCAAGGCTCACTGGCACCTTGCCTCTGAGGAGGAGGTGCTGACAATGCTACCTGTATTTCCCTTCTGTCTCTCCACTATCAGGTAGGGTAATGGTCCAGTTTACAAGTTATAGCAGAAATCTGTGCCAGCACCTCTAACTTCTGTGAGTGAGACTGAAGCAGAGGAGATGCAGTGTTTATCTCTTGAGAATACTGTTCTGTTTCCATGGCAGTAGACAGCTCAGTCCAGATTTGGGCAATCTTGTCTGCAAAGTAGCATGAAAAACACTAGGAGAGAAAAACTTGACTGTTGCTGAATGGAGGCAGTCAAAATTAATCAAGCTTCCTTGCACTGAGATTGGATCTGCTATATGAGGCTGCAGACACTATGAAGAAACCTCTTTGCTTCTTGCATAGCTAAGGAATCTGATTTAAAATCTGACTGCCCCAGTCAATGAGACACTGCAGGAGACGTCTGCCACTTGCACTCTAGGTGTTTCCCTTCTGACAGATAAATTATAACTACTCATGATGGGCAGAAAAAAACCATTGCAAAACATAATTATTAAACTTTGAATCAATATCAGAGAATATGAACTATTGTTACAAAACCTCTTCTATGCACTGATAGAGTGATCATTTCAATGGCTATAGCTTCAGGGATACCTTGAAGATCATCCATGCAAACATCTTCAGAAGATAACCTATTAAAGCAGCTTCCTTGCCTTCTTGAGGTATGTGCATTATGGTCTCTTACTGAAAATTAAGGAAAATAATGGAGTTTGATAGTCACAGAAAGGAGGAAAATGATAGATGAGGTATGGTTCCAGTTAAACTTTGGTAGAATGCAGAAACTAGGTGGAACAATGCCAGTCATCTGAAACCCCTTGTACTCCTTTTATGTTTTTTCATTGATTTTAGTGGTGTGTGAGGGAGGGTTTGCTGACCAAATAAATTACCATCATATGTGGGTTATGTATGAGACCTGAATTGATTGTAGGAGATCAGTAAAAGCTAGCATTAAGTGAAATACAGAACTGCTTCAAGGAAATTGTAGTAAGTGGGCCTATTCTTTTAAAATCACACTTAGCTGTTCAGTAACAGTTTGAATATTAATTTTAGATAGTGTGATGGATGATAGATAATATAATTTACCAAAATAAAAATTTAAAGATCTCCCCCTCCTACCTGGGAATAAATTTATGTCCAACTCAATTTGATCACTTCAGACTTAGAAGCTAAAACTAAAGACCACTTTAAGTTTATTTGTAAGATTGTTTAGTGCTACAGCACCCCTGTAAATTGGCTATTTCCTAATACAGTCTTTGTCGGTGAAATGGACACATTTCAGAGCAAACTGTTATAGGTCTAGGGTTTCTGTTGTTTTGAGAAAAGAAGAAAAAAACCAACCAAAGACTGCTAAAACAGATAAGGCACTTCTGTTTAGACAGATTTAGTTCTTTCAGGGCACAATCTTCTGTAGCTAAAAAAAAAATAATAAATTGTCCTGCATATTCTAGGTGATCTTTTTGATTATTTTTATGGGAATCCTTAAGACTTGCAACAAGATGAGGTCCTCACTATGCTGATACTTTTATTACTGATGTATTGACTAAAATTTCAGTCAAAATGAATAAGATAATTAAAAAATGCAGCAATGTTGGGATTAGCATATCCCAAAATTTTCATGAGGCTTGTGTTCCTGTGCCAGGAAGCAGAAGCAAGGTCAGTGGAGGTTAGTTTGTCTCTGGCTGAGGTAGCCATGCTGTAAGTCATGTGGCTTGGGTGTTTCCTCAGTTTTCCATCACTCTGTGCTTTCCAATTACAAATGGAAAGATTTACCCCTTTTGAATGATGAAAGTTTCTACCCAAGAGCTGTACCTTTTTTGCAAGTATTGCATTCATTTCCCTGTCCCTTGAGACTCTCTATGTTTGACTGGGACATTCTGAGACTCCTTTTACTCTGTTGAGTATATAAAGCACCTGGAAGAAGCTCAGTGTGTATTTAAATTCTGCTTGAACTAAAGAGTAAATGGCTGTGGAAGAGCAAAGTACTTTTCTCACTATTTAATCAGTCTTTACAAAGCCACTATCTTGCTGGCAGGTGACAGTCCCTAGCACCGTGTGCTGGCAAGTTATGAATGAGAGAGACACATCACTGATCTTTATTTTTAGCATAGATCAAAAATTCATTCTAACTATTTCAGCACTGGGCACTAAAAATGTAAGTATGGACAGAGCATAAGTATGAGGCAGTACTACATTTTATAAGTGGAATCTAATATCCTCTATCTCTTGAGAAAATTTGCATCCCACAAATGTGAATCAGCACTGACAAAGCTACTTGAATTGCAGCAGAAACAGGTGAGTAATCCTTCTTTCCACCATCTTGCATTGCTAAAAACTCTGGCATTAGTACATGGGGGAAGCCAAAGGACACCCCTGGGTCATGAATGAAAAAGGCAGTGGATAGAAGAAGATTCTGGGCTGCATTATTATTATGCATATTTTAGCTGCATTAACAAAAAATGCAATTGTTATTTGGAATTTCAAACTAATGACAACTTTCTGCTGGCTTTGTTTCCAGCAGTGTCCAATTTAACTACACTAAGGCTCCTTACAGTTGTATTTCACAGACTTAATCAATTCTTTTTTTTGTTTGTTAGGATTCTGACTTATCATCGGTGTACTTTAGTATAATGTGGCTGTCATGTTCTGCAAGATCTGTAATGAATTAGTACATGTAAATAGTAGAGATGATTATAAATAATAAGGGAGAACAGGAAAATTATGTAAAAGAAACAAGTAGAAGCCTAATAAAATATTAA
Organism: Ceyx melanurus; assembly: GCA_024611195.1. Taxonomy (NCBI): domain Eukaryota; kingdom Metazoa; phylum Chordata; class Aves; order Coraciiformes; family Alcedinidae; genus Ceyx; species Ceyx melanurus. The sequence continues at coordinate 4,466 of JANHGL010021818.1, read as the reverse complement.
TGACAGTGGATATTTAAAATAATTAGTTTCATTTATGTAATCATCAACTAAATAGATATAAATTGATCATATTTTGGAGGTGGTGTGCTGTGTTCAATTATAATTTTCCATTATAAAATTGATTTTATTTTCTTTCCCAATTATAACATCATATGAAAAATATGAAATGGTGACGTGCACTAGGAAAACTCAATAGCTTCTGCCTCACGTTGTCCTCAGGAAGACAGATGGTAGCTGGGCAGGTTAACCTTCCCAGGGACCCCCTAGCCAACAGGGACAGAGCTCCTCCAGAAGGTGTTTCAGAGCATGAATGCAACTGGGGTACCACTGCATTTGTCCTCAAATCTGTTTTTCTTTTCCAAAAGTTTTTATTTTCTGTTATTTTTTTTCGAGATTTTCCATCTGTTTTTTCTTTTCTTCATTTTACTCCTTTTATTGTTAGACAGCTGGTAACCCAATGACTTTACATTACAGTACTCAAGTTTACAAAAAGAATCACTACCAGTAAGTAAAATTCCACATAGCTTTTACGTGAACGTTTAAGATTATCTGTAAATAGTTTTTGGATTTTTATTTTTTTTTTGCATTTGCAGATACATTTCATGGTAAGACTCAGGAGGTTAATTTCTCTGTTACCTATATCTCATGCTTCCACTTCTATTGAAAGCACTGAGGAGTGCAAAAATTCAGGTCAGTCTCTTGTAGGGGGAAAAGTAATTCATAAATGTTACTAGAGTTGCCTATGTAGAATATTGTCATTCAAGAAAATGTCAGCTCAGAGAAGTCAATGTCTAGTATAATCTCATCCTTTATTGAGAAGCCTGCCACATACTGAAAATACAAGGAAGAGTGACATACAGAGAAATTAATAGCACTATATTTAGTAACAGACATGTTGCAGAATGTGGACATTTTGATGTGACTGAATGAATATGCTGTAAGATACCATTCCTTTTCTTACCAGTTGGAAAAATTACTTCTGTGGCTTATTTTTTTTGTAATACAATAGAAAACACTGTGCATAAGAAGTCTGAGGTGTAAATGGATTCCTTTTCATATGCCTTTTCATGGCCTTAGAATTACAGGGTATGACTGTAAAGTTTTTGTTTAGGAGATGTCATCCTCATTAGTCAGGTTTCTCAGGCTGTTAGGTGGCTTGTGGAGTTGTCTTTTTTTTTTTAGGTGGCGAGTTTTGTGGTTTGTTTTTATGTTATTTTGATTTAGTGTTTGTTTATGGTGGTTTGGTTGTTTGTTTGGTTTGGTTTATTTAATTATTTTTAAGCAGGGGAGTTCTTGTTTTGTAACTTGAGCACAGATGGTGGGATTTGAGCAGATAGACAGTCCAGAGGGAAGTCCTGGTTTTGAACAGATAGACAGTCCAGAGGGAAGTCCTGGTTTTCTGGGATGAGACAGTTTGCAGTGTTTTGGCAGCTACTGCCACCCCATGGTTTTCCATAATGGATGAATGCTGCAGAACTATATAATACATTCTATTTCTCTTGTAGGTCAGAGAGAAGTCAGTGAATATTCTTTTTGTCTTAATCCCTCCTTTTTTCCCCCCTTTGAGAAAAATCCCTTCTCCAAAGAAAAGTAGGATGGTGTAAGCAGCATTGCTTTGGTTTAGAATGAGTAGGTCCTTTCCACTGGGTTTACAACTGCACCATTGAACGTTAATTTTGGCTCCTGGTAGTTTTCACCAGCTGATTATATCTGCTTTGGCAGGATATATTTTGCCCTTTTTTAAAGGAACTTCAAAATGTACATCTAGAGAAAGCTTTGAAACCATTTCTTAAAAGTTGCTGCTGCTTTGGGAGTCTTGTGTTTACATCCTGGATGCTACATACAGACAGATCTGGGTTAAAGCAAGCTGGTCTGAGCACAGGGTCCTCTGAGCATCGCTTCCAGCAGAGCTTTGTCTTCCCAGTGCCAGCAAGTGACTGGCCAAAGGCTCTGATGTGGTAGGGGGAACATTTCAGATACCATTATTCCACTCATTACTCTACTTTTTGCCAGGGAATACCCTTGGTGTAAAGGAAGATTTTTCTTTTGAGGAAGTGAGAAGATGATCACCCTCTCAATTTGTGTTATCTTCTCTCTATAGTGGGAAGCTTCTTTCCCTTTGACCAGCCCAGATGAAACCAGGCACCAGTAAAATATACTGTAGAAAACAACTCAGCTGACTTGGAGGCTGAGACTTTGGCAAAGGCATTGGGCTCCTTTATATATTTTTGGGGACTCTCAATTTCCATCCACCCAACCGCCCCCAACCTCCAACGTATGAAGTCTACTGAGTATGAAGTGTACCCACTGCACTGTATCTGTTTATTTCCACCTGACATAAAAGCTGGAACCCTTCTCCTTAAGCCCTCCTTGTCCGACCTTCAGAGTCTGAATCTCCCCCAGCTGCTGGCCTGCTGTGGAGCTGGCCCCGGGGGCAGACCGGGATCCGAGATGCCCCTCTCTACCTCAGTCAGCCAGCAAGGTGAGTACCCCCCGTCGCCACCCGAGGCCGTGGTGCGACCCAGATGCTGCAGGCACCGACCTGCCAGGGGAAGGAATGTCTTCTGGGGGGGCTGAGCAGCTCGTCTCCGCAGTCACCTGTGGCTAGGCACTGCTTTTCCTGAATTCCTCCGAAAAATAGCTATTCTCAGCCCCTATCCCTTCCCGCGTGTTTTCCTTAAGTGAACCAAAATGACATGTAGCAGGAGTGGAGGTGGTGCCTTTTTCGGGGGGATGTGATATTTGTTTTTGCTATCGCCTCCCTCCGCCCCACAGGGCTGGGAGTGGGGGGCTACAGGGGCACGAAGGGACGGCTTCCCTGCCCCCGCCCCGGGGAGGAGCTTCAGCCCCAAATGAGGTGCGTGGACACCTTTGGGTTCGTCTTCCTGAAGAGGCGCTGGGATTACGGCAGCACCGGTCCCCGAGGTGCCCCCAACCCGCCGCCCATGGCTCCACTTTTCCGCCTGCGATGCTGGCTCGTCGTCCCGGTGTGGAAAGGCGGCATCTCTCCCGTAAAATGAAGGAACCGGGATCTCCGACCGGGCGGCGGGAGCCGCTTTTACGCCTATCGGAGTTGAGCATGGAGGGAGGTAAAACAGCTACCTGAACGCGGAAAAAAAACCACCCCAGCACAAACAAATAACAAAACACAAAAAAACCCCAACCCAACAACAAGTAGTTCTCGCCTGGCAGGGAGTCACGGAGAGCGGCTGGGGATCAGCGTCCGCTGCCACGCACAGCCGGAGCCCGCCTGAGAAGAGGAGCCGCCGCTTTCTCTCTTCTGGCAAAGGTAGCGGCGGGGTGGGAGAGGGGCTGGCGAAGCGAGGGGGGTAGTGCGGGCAGAAACCCGCGGCAGCCCGGCGCTGGTTCCGCCGCTCTTCCCTGAGGTGCACGCTGGTCTCCGTCATTTGTCTTGGGAAAGTAGCGAGCCGAGCTCCGCACAGACAGCTTTTCCAAGGGTGTGCCTGCTGCTTGAGCTTACCGGGGCGCTTGGTATTTCTTCCTCCAAAGCAATCCCTTCCTCCCAAAATACAGAGAGGGGGAAAGAGGTAAACCTCTCGTCCATCTTTTCTTCCCCCTCGTTAAGATGTTAGGATAATAAAAGATAGATGTCCATTAAATAATTAACCGCACACTTTCTATTCCATCAGCTCCGTTCATGCAGCCCCGCGAGGGAGAAGGGGGTGGGGACGGTGGCGGATCCGTACGCGGGAGAAGCAGCAGTGCCATTTCGGTAGTCTGCTTTCAGGGGGAGTGGGGAGAGAGCCTGGAGCTTTGCCCGGGGCGGGCTGGCGGGAGAGCTTTCCGAGCGAGGAGCGCGGCGGAGCTGCCCGGCGGTGGGTGGCGCGGACCCGGGGACCGGCGGCGGGGCGGGCCCGGAGGGCTCTCCTTGGGCGTGCGGGGCAGCAGGAGCTGGGGGATGCAGGGGGCTGGGGCAGGTGTTGATGGCGAGGAACATCCCACCCCGGTGATGCTTGAGGGGCTTCTCCTCGATTTCTTCTTTCTGTTTGCATTTAAGGCAGAATCTCATCCCCCGCGGACCTGCCCGCGACCGGCTGCCCCCCCGCCCAGCCCCCGGCCCCCCCCCGGCCCAGCCTCGCAGCCGCCCCCCGCGCCCTCCCCCGGCGCTTGCGTGCCGGAGCGCTGGGGAGCGCCCGGGGCAAAGAAG